>ML845706.1:17510-36422 GCA_009831015.1 Picea engelmannii | reverse complement strand
TATCTTTAGTGTTGTTTCTTAGTTAATTTCCATTTGTTCCACTTCAACATTAAAATTAGCAACGACAAAGAAAATGTAACACCCCAAGGTCGAGCCCCTGTTGAATTGTAATTATGTTTATAGGTTGGTGAGCCAAGTGTTTATAAGCTAAAGACTTATATGTTTATTAGGCCAGAGAGCTTAGATGCTTAAGGCCATGAGCCCAATTTTTGTATATGTAAATGCACATATCATTAATAAAATTACATTGTTGCATGTAGACCGACCACGAAGAAAGAGTTATGGGGGACTAAGCTCCACTAGGTAGGGTAAGGGAGGGGGCTAAGTGTCTAGGCCTAGGGGNTAAGGGAATAATATTTTATTATTATTTCCTAAAGCCTAAGGTGGAAATGATAGGTGTTTTCCTAAGGTCCTGGGAAAGGGTAATGAGTGCTAAGTGGAACTCATGAGGCTTCAGGAAGATATGTGTCAACCTGGGCACATGCAATTTATAGCTGGGAAAGCTAGCTCGTTGGGGGTTCCTCCTCACCATTCTCACGACCCTTACGATTCTATGGAGGTATGTCACCCTTCCCGATTCACCACTGGATTCACGCATTAAACCAGTTCTCCATTATCGACCTATGACCAAGAACGCACCTTGGGAACCTACAGTCATACTCGAGTTATCATGTGTATCACATGTGAAGAAAGTGCACCGTGTAACTTCATGATTCGTGTTGTGTCTTAACGGTTGATTGTTACAACCCACCCAATTCCTAGACTGAGTGTGGCTTGTTGCCATCGTTTGTTGTTTATTGATCCTTGTTGTTGCCATCACCTTACTGGAACTGACTTAGAAGATGGGACTGAAGAAGCAGGTTGTCAGGCATGTAAGCAACTCTCTCTAGGTGAGAGAGGTTGTTGGGGAAGTGATTTCCGAGAGGAAGCCCAGCTGCAGCTATAGTGCTTGGAGAATTCTTGTTTGGCTTGTTATTGAAGCCCTGGAAGGGAAGTGGGGTAGCCGAAGGACTATTGAGTAGAGAAGGGGCACACTTCCTGGGGTGGGATAGGCATGTGGGGAATGAGAGGTTGTAGGTTGTTAGTGTGAGCTGGACCTGGGAGATAATCCTTCATATTGACCTGTGCGACTTTCTTGTTGCCCTATCCAAGCCTAGGAATCCCTTGCCTGGTGGAGTTTAGTCTTAGCTCGGGGGTGACCCATTGTTGAGCGTGATGAGTAGCGTGATCTAAGGCTAGGAGGTTCGTGGAAGGTCTCCACGCAATTGGTGGTCATATATGAAAGAAAAGTACCAAATCTTTGTTGATTATATGTTGTGTAATTGTACATGTTTTATAACTTGATGAGTAAGGCCTAGATATATCATATATGTTGTATGTTTAGGTTTACTGTTATTTCTGTATTCATCTGTGTATGGTTAGAACAAGTCGTCTGTATGCATATATTGTCAGTATTTTTAATGATTATTTCCGCATGGATAAGTGGCATGAACATAATGTTGTAACTGTTAATTTGGGTTAGATATGCATGCATATAAATTCATAATTCAGTATCAGAGCTAGTTGGAAAAAGATAAGATTGTTTGGGTAGTGTTACCCGGTAGAGGTTGATGGTCGGGGACGTTACAAATTGGTATCAGAGCTAAGAATGGTGTCCACGAAGTGACGTTTCCCAGCCTGTTGGTGGCTAGGGACATTATAAAATGGTATCAAAGCCATGGTTTTGACACTAAGCTTGGATGGGCCACGTTAGTGGTTAACGAAACAAAGATGTCAGAGCGAATTGTTGTCGAAAGGGACAAAAACTCAAAGTTCAAAAAATCACTTAGACTTTGTTCGGAAACACATGAGGTGTAATTGTTGGAAGATTGGTTGTTGTCATTGATGTCAACCCTATTCATGGGTTTTGGACCGCAATATTGATGAAGGTATTTGGACATGAAGGAAAATGTACCCATTGATGGATAGTATACATCATGTTGTTTCTGGTGGTATGTGGCACATCACGTGGATCCTCATGGTTGAGGAGAAATGAATTTTTGAAGATGAAAAATTGAATTGAAGAAGGAAGTACATGTAGGCCCTGAAGATAATTAAAGAAAAAAATTACAAAATAAGAAAGTGTCAGGTCGGCCCTAATGTTAAAATAAAGTGAAATAAATGGTATAAATAAATATCATTATACATTCATTTGATACACAAGTCGAATTTCATAGGAAATCAGAAGTAAAGAAGGCTGGATTTCAAGGGAGGATGAAGTCTTTTGGTGATGTGTTCTAAGGTATGTTATTTTCAGGTCATCTTACCATTTTTTCTATAACTTTTTTTCTAGAACGATTCAGGTGGTGAAATTGCTATGTTATTGAGAATACATATCAAGGTACATGTGGTAAAAAATTAATATCTTGATTCTCTATATTTAGGGAGATACACTCTGTGGAAGATAGGGTTTGTGACCAATCTTGAAGCTAGTCAATAAATAGGTGTTCCGGGTAAAACAGTCATAACTTCTTCATCAAGAATCCAAATGATGCGGGCCAAATTTCATTGGAAATAGTACAGACTATAGTTTCTTGTGTACTATTTTTAGACTCTTATGTTAAATATTGAGCGCGGGGCATTCTGTACAAGTTCGGTCTCTTGAATAAACCAGAATTGAACAAGGTCTACCATTCTCTCCATAACTTCTTTTTGGGGAGGATTCAAGGAGTGCAACTTGGAGGTGTTTCAGAGAATAAATTGATTAATATTGTCTACAAGATCAGATTACTCCAAGAATTGCAGAAATTGAAGAAGTCTCAGGAAGCATTATCAGGTTCTATGTGATGATTGGTTGATGGTGATGATTTAATGTAAAGTTTTATTATCTCTCATATATTCTTGGGCGGAAGGAAGGGACAAGGATGAAGAGTTAAAATCTCTCTTGATATTGGAGGATTATATCTTCCTCTTGGAGGTTTATCCCTCTCTTTACATTTGGAAGCTATAGCTACCTTTGGAAGTCATTACTTCCCTTGAATAATAACTATTGATTATTTCTCATATATTGTGCATGGTGTATTATGGTGTATTAGTGTAACTCTTATACTATTGTTCATTGCTCATTAGATATAATTGAATGGTTTAAGTATAAGTTGAAAAAGGTTTTAAATTGTACTTGATATTGATTCACCCCCCTCGTAGTAGCAACAATTGGTATCAGAGTGGGTTACCTTCAGTACAGTTTAACCACTAGAAGGAAGATCTTAAGAAGAAATGGAAGACAAAATTCCAAATGGGATTCCACCATTTGATGGAAGAAATTTTGAATACTGGAGTAATAGAATGGAAACTTACTTGAAAGCTCTTGGGGCAGATGTTTGGTTCTTAGTTGCTTCAGGATACAATGCTTTGAAGAAACCAAAGACTGCAGCTCAGAAGGAAGCAAAAAGGAACAACAAATTGGCAATAGATACCATCCTGGATGGATTGACAAATTCGGTGAAATCCAAGGTGGGATCATGTGCATCATCAAAAGAGATTTGGGACAAGCTACAAGACCTTTATGTAAGGGAAGAAGCAGAAGAAGAAGAAAAAGAAGTTGAAGCAAATTACTACATCTCAGATTTCAAAGAAGAAAATAGAGTTCAGTTCTTTTTCTTTAATTGTGAAGGACTAGGTCATGTTGAATTTGAATGTCCTCGTCCAAGGATTGAAAGAAATGACACTGAAGAAGAAAATTCCAATGAAGAAGAAGAAAATCATGAAGAAAAATTTATTCAACAAGAAGATGAGAATCTTAAAAAATTGAAGCATGTTGAGATTGAAAATAGCAAGCTCAAATATGTAAATTATAGCCTTGTACAATGTCTACTGTAAACAAATATTCAGAAAAGAACATAAAATATGCAATGGAAAATACAAAACTTACACAGATATTTTTCCCCTGGAAACCCAAACCGGGAAAACCAGCATATATTATATTCATTCATTGTGTTACATTGTTTACAATACAATATACATATAGGAGCCAGCGACATCCAAAACCCTAACCCAATGACCTGGATTAGTCCAAAACCCTAATTCCTTAACTGGAAATAGAAAACCATCGGCAAAAACCATGTGCCGAAAAAACCACCTAATTACATCACGTTTCTCGAGGCAGAAAAAAAAATTATGGGGGCAACCCTGCATCCCCCGAGGGGGGGCCTAGCGGCCCCCCCTCTAACCCCCTTGCACGCTCGGTGCATATTCTCAAACACTAATACTCGTGCAAAGAATATAACACATACCCAACATTCTCCCACTTGTTGTTTTCTTTGCATACAAGGGGTTACAGGGTTACATAGTCAAAGATCCAGGGCAGCAATGCCCATGGATCCTCTACACCAAGACAACTTCTCAGTGCTCACAAATTTTGTTAATGAGTCTGCAACATTCTTCAAAGTGTCCACCTTCATCAGTGATACTTTCTTTTCTTCAATCATGTCTCTCAAAAAGTGATATTGAACATCAATGTTCTTTGTCTTTGAATGATAAGCAGGGTTCTTCGCCAGAAAAATTGCACTATGACTGTCACACTCTATCCTTACATCTTGTTGTACCAACCCAATACTTGAACACAATCTTTGTAACCATACTGCTTCCTTATTTTCATGAGTGGATGCCATGTATTCAGATTCTGTAGTTGAATGTGCCACTACAACCTGTCTTTTGGTCATCCAACTTATTGATCCTCCAAACAGGTTAAACACATACCCGCTTGTAGATCTCCTACGATCCAAATCTCCAGCCCAGTCTACATCCACAAAGCCATGTATATCGACCACTCTGTCCAATCTCGTTCTTCCTTCGTAGCACAATCCATAGCTAGCAATGCCACGCAAATACCTGAAAACCATTTTTACTGTTGTTCAATGCTCTTTCCCTGGTTTTCACATATACCTGCTCAAAACTCTCATTGCATGTGCAATGTCTGGTCTAGTACAAACCATTGCATACATCAAACTGCCAACTACACTCACATATGGAACATGAGACATGTCCTCCTCTTCTTCATGTGTCTTGGGACACTGATCCGCAGATAACTTTACACCAACATGAATATGAACCTTGACCGATTTACATTCCTGCATATTAAACCTCTACAATATTGTCTTGACATATTTTCTCTGATTTAACCAGAGTTTCCTTTTTTTTCGATCTCTTTTAATTTACATGCCCAAAATGAAATTTGAAGCACCAAGATCCTTCATGTCGAATTTAGAGGACAACTGAGTTTTCACATCCTGGATAATCTCCTTGTTGTTTCCTATCAGAAACATGTCATCCACATACAAGACCAAATAAATCAAATGATCACCAATTAATTTAGAATACACACAGTGATCCTCTTTGCTTCTTGTGAAGCCAAGTCCCAGCATATAAGTATCAAATTTTTGATACCACATCCTTGGTGATTTCTTTAAACCATACAGGGACTTTTTCAGCTTGCATACCAGCTCCTTCTTTCCTTTCACGGCATAACCTTTTGGTTGCTTCATAAAGATTTATTATTCTAGATCTCCATGCAGGAATGTTGTCTTCACATCCATATGTTCTACTTCAAAATCAAATGCAGCAACAACAAATAACATAAATCTTATAGAGGTTAACTTGGCAACAAGAGAAAAAATCTCACCAAAATCGATTCCCTCAACCTGGGAATAACCCTTTGCTACTAACCGAGCTTTGTATTTCTCCACTTTTCCTTCTGCATTCATATTCTTTTTAAATACCCATTTTCTACTAATGGGATTTCTTCCAGTTGGCAACTCCACTAGATCCCAAGCCTCATTCTTGTCCAAAGATGCCATTTCTTCCTTCATGGCCCTTTTCCAGAGATTTCCATCCTCCGAATCCACTGCCTCCCTGACAGTTCTAGGATCATCATCAGTAATAGACAAAGAAAAATTTGAACGAAAATTAGATGGACTATACCTTTCTGGTAGCCTTCTTTCTCGATCCGATCTCCTCAATACTGGAGTATGAGGATCTTATTCTTCTGATTCATGTTCTTCTGTAGAGTCTGCTTCATCATCCTTTAAATCAAACTCTATCTTCTCTGGTTCTTCCTTACTTGGTAGGACTTCTTGTTTAACAACATCCTTCATTTCTCTAAATACCACATCTCGGCTATACACTACCTTCTTAGTTTCTGGGTTCCAAAGCTTATAACCTTTGAGACCATCTTAATATCCAATAAAGATACATTTTTCAGCCTTCTTATCCAACTTACTCATGTTTTCCTTTGGAACATGAACATATGCATCGCAACCAAATACCTTAAGATGTGTCAGAGAAGGTTCCTTACCAGTCCATGCCTCTTGTGGAGTCTTGTCACCCAACGCTGATGAGGGTGATCTGTTGACCAGATAACATGCAGTACCCACTGCCTGTGCCCAGAATTCTTCCCCTAACCTGACACCACTGAGTATGCACCTTGCTTTTTCCATCAGCGTCTTGTTCATCCTTTCTGCAACTCCATTCTATTGAGGTGTATATGGAGTAGTCTTCTGCCTTGCTATACCACACTTCTTACAGAATTCTTCAAATTCATTCCCGCAGAACTCTCCACCATTATCTGTTCCCAACACCTTAATTATTTTCTCTGTTTGATTCTCAACAAGAGCCTTAAACTCTTTAAACCTGTCAAAGACTTCATATTTCTTCATGAGGAAATATATCCAAGTTTTCCTCGAGAATTCATCTATAAATGAGACATAGTACATAGATTTTCCCAATGATGGGACCGACATAGGTCCAAAAACATCATTGTGAACTAGTTGTAAAATTCCTTCTGCCCTCATTGCACCAGAGGGGAATCTTACCCGATTCTACTTCCCATATAGACAATGTTCACAGAAATCAAAATCCAGAGAGCAGTTAGACATACCTTCAACCATACATCTATCGTGTAGTAGTCGAAGGCCCTTTTCTCCGATATGCCCCAGTCTTTGATGCCACAACATAACCTTTTCTCCAGAGACTGTAGGAGTTCTTTCTTCTTCAAATCCAATATCAGGAACAATGGAGCTATTACACCCATCACTAATAGTGCTTCCTAGCATCTTATACAGAGTTCCAAACCAAACTCCCTTCATCAACACCATTGCTCCTCGAACCATCCTGCAAGTTCCCTTTTCAAAAATTATTTTTACCCCTGCATCTTCCATTTTTCTTACAGAAATCAAATTTTTGGCCATATCTAGGATGTGTAGAACACCAGGAAGTGTTCTAATCCTTCCATCTATGAGTCTCAACTTGACCCTTCCTCTTCCTATGATTCTGGTTATCGAATCATTACCTAAGAAAACATTACCTCCATCATACTTTTCATATTCGCAAAACCACTCCCTATGGGGAGCCATATGAAAGGATGCACCAGAGTCAATCAACCATGCCTCATGATCTGCATGTGTGCTTGAAGAGGCCAAGTACACATCCCCTCCTTCTTCCTTGGAGGTATTTTCTTCTGTAGAAGAAGATTCTTCAGATCCCTTCTTTTTCTCAACTTTGGATCTACACTACTTCTTATAGCGCCCTTCTTTTCCACACCTCCAACATACCTTTACAAACTTTCCATGAGATTTAGATCTACCCTTAGACTTAGATCTCCCACTTGAGAAATTAGATCTATTTCTTTCCTGGGAACGTCCTCTTGCAAATAATGCACCTGTGCTATGTCCTTCCATATTCTTTCATCTCATCTCCTCCGACAATAAGGATGAGACCACTTCTTCAAACTTCAAAGAAGTTGTATTACTACCTATAGCCACAACCAGACTATCCCACGAGTTTGGTAAAGAACACAACAAACTGATACATTTATCTTCATCTAAAATTTTAATCTCAACAGATACTAACTAACTTATCACAGTATTGAAGGCGTTCAAATGCTTTGCAACTGAATCTCCATCTCTCATCCTCAACTTATACAGCTTCTTTCTTAGGAATAGTTTATTTACCAGGGAATTAGACTGATACAACTTCCTCAACTTTTCCAATAAATCCTTGGTTGTAGCTTCCTCTGACACATTCAGTAATACTGAATCGGAGAGACACAGTCAGATTGTGCTCTTTACCTTTCTATCCATCTTTTTCTAGTCATCTGCAGAAGTTCATGTAGGTGCAATATCTGGATCTACTATGATCCACCGATCTCATTCCACCAAAAGGTCTTCCATCTTGAGCTTCCATATGTCACACACCCACTACGGTAACTAAGACTTTTCTCCCTTTTTCTCTTTTCTTCCTTCTTTATCGGGGAACAGAATCCCCGAGTTTCTATGGGGCCTGGTGAAGACCCTACCTTCCCTTATCCTTCCCCATGTGATCATTGGCTATGACCACTGGCCTTACCAGAAAGGTTCTTTCGTCTTTCGCGATTCGGGGAATCGCGATGCAAATGTTCCCCTGTTCTCTGTCTTTCGAAGTGTCGAAACCCAAAAAGAAGGCTCTAACCGATCGTCAAATTGATCAATGGCTCGGATTATATCTCGGCACTCTACCTTTTGGGGTTTTGCATACTGGAAGACGAGGGGTTCATACCCTTCGGTTCCCCTGGTACCGAAACCCATATATCTACTAAGCTCATTTTGGGGTTTCGCAAGTCGGGGTTTTGCGATATACGAAGACAGGAGGTCTCGCACTTGAGTTCCTAGGAGCCAAAACTCTGAAGCCTATCCACTCTGCTCAGCTCATTTCAGGGTTTCGCAAATCGGGGTTTCGCGATATGCAAAGACAGGAGGTCTCGCACTTGAGTTCCCAGGAGCCAAAACTCCGAAGCCTATCCACTCTGCTCAGCTCATTTCAGGGTTTCGCAAATCAGGGTTTCGTGATATGTGAAGACAGGAGGTCTCGCACTTGAGTTCCCAGGAGCCGAAACTCCGAAGCCTATCCACTCTGCTTAGCTCATTTCGGGGTTTCACAAATCGAGATTTCACGATATGCGAAGATATGAGGTCTCGCACTTGAGTTCCCAGGAGTCGAAACTCCAAAGCCTATCCACTCTGCTCAGCTCATTTTGGGGTTTCGCAAATCGGGATTTCGCAATATGCGAAGACATGAGGTCTCGCACTTGAGTTCCCAGGAGATGAAACTTCAAAACGCAAAAACTTGAGGGAACCATTCTCTCGGGTACAAGGCTTCCATACTTAGACTACAAAATCCGTTAACGGGTTCTTGGGTAAATATCCCCAGGCTGGGTGACCTAACTAAAAGGCCTTCTTAAATTACCGAGCTATGAACTCTGTGATAGGGGGAGGTAAGCTCGTATGGTTTCTAGAACGGTAGTCCTTTAAAGGAACTCACTTCGACTCTGGAAGGTGAGGGAACTTCCCAGGGGGAGGTGCCTTTGGGAAATCAAACCAGGGAGTAGCGTGAGTCAAATACATGGGACAAATCTCAAGGGAATGGCTCATAATATTAACTTATTCATTCTCTACATAAACCAATTATGTTCATATATGTATGAGTATGCATCCATTATTTCTGGTCAAAACACCAGGCAAACACTGATATACATAAATCATTTATGAGTGTAAAAACATGAGCATGCGTCCATTATATTAAATTCAAGACACGAGATATAAACACTTATCATAAAAACACTAGGCGTGATGCGACTGTTGAGAGGGGTGCTCGTTTCCACCCAACCGTAGGCTCAGTGATTCCAATCGGATTTACCACTAGCCACCCTCTAGCTGGACCACGATGCTTTGAGACTCAGTCTCCTACTTCCCGCTCATCAAAAGTTGAGGACGAAGGTTACTATCCTTCTCCTCTACTCATTACTCACTGTATTTTCCGGAGTTCTTATGGTTCTCCTTCTGTGATTCCTGTAGCGCGCGCTCCCCTCCCCCTCTTCCTCCCCCCTTCCACACTTCTTTCCTTGCCTTTTCTTGTGAGGTTGCATGTGGCACGAATTTCCCTATCTGATGGTTAGGTCTGAGAGCTTCTACGGATGGGTGGTTCGCCCTCATCCCCTCATTTACTCTTGAGGAGCCTCCCCACCTACCATCCGAGCGGGTAATTCATTCAGGGGTCTGAGAGTGAGCTTTGGTTTTTGAGCATGTACAAACCAGTACGGTTTCAGTTCGGTGGAAGTTAACGCAACCATTCCTGGCCCCTTCCACCACCTCTCATTAGTCATCGTGGTCTATTTTAGCACATCCCCCTCCTAGCAATCATGCGACACATATTCATGATATAATTTTCATTCATCAACCTTTTATACAAAGGTATGTCAAATCAAACATTTACATCTTTGAGTTTGCCATAGTTTTTGGCCAATATAGTTATTTTTACAGATTGGGGGAAACAGGGTGTTATAAATCCCTCCCCCCTAAAGGAACATCGTCCCCGATGTTCTATCTATCAACATGACATGTATGTACAGAAGTAAACAAAATCGGATATGCATGTTTCATGGCATCTTCCATTTCCCATGTAGCCTCATCTGGGCCAAAATGTTTCCACCGCACCTTGACCTGTGCAATGGTTCGGTTCCTGAGCGGGGTTTCCTTTCTGTCCAGTATGCATTGAGGTTCCGATAGGAATTCTCCCTCCGGTTCCACCTGGATCACAGACCAGTCAATTATATGATTAGAATCATGGACATATTTCTTCAATAATGAAACATGGAAAACATTATGTGCTTTTATTGTGGGAGGAAGTGCTAGCCTATAGGCTACAGGTCCCACTCTATCTAGAACTTCAAAGGGTCCACAATACCGAGGTGCCAACTTGGCACAAGCTCCCATATTCAGGGAACTTTTCCTGGGTCTAACTCTGAGATATACATGGCCTCCCGCCCTGAACTCTCTTGGAGTTCTCTTTCGGTCGACATAACTTTTTTGTCGGTTCTGGGCGACCTTTAAATTTTGTTTTATCTGAGTCACTTGTTGTTCCATTTCCTTCAGCATGTTGGGTCCAATAGTAACTCTGTTTACGGGTTTGCTCCAACTAATTGGAGTGTTGCACGGCCTACCATAGAGGACTTTGAAAGGACTCATCTTCAGGGATTCTTGGTAGCTGTTGTTGTAGGCGAATTCCACCAATGGCAAGTAGTCTTCCCACTTTTTGGGTTGATGCATTACATGCATCCTTAGAATGTATTCTAATATTTGGTTCACTCTTTCCGTCTGTCCATCAATTTGAGGATGATAGGCTGTGCTAAACAACAATTTGGTCTCTAGACCCCCCATCAGGGATTTCTAAAAGTTGGAAGTAAATTTTGTGTCTCTGTCAGACACGATCTCTTTAGGCATACCATGTCGTCTGAATATCTCCCTCATGAATACATGGGCGATGTCTATCGCCTTGCAAGTTGACTTGATGGGGATAAAATGAGCGGACTTGCTCAATTTATCCACCACTACCATGATGGCGTCATTATGTTTGGTCGAGGTTGGTAATCCGGTGATGAAATATATGGAGATGGTTTCCCATTTCCATTTCGAGATTGGTAGAGGTTGTAATAATCTCGTTGGGTGTCGGTGTTCTGGTTTAACCTGTTGGCACTCTATGCATTTGGATAAGTATTTAGCTATGTCTTTCTTCAATCCCGACCAATAGAATTGTTTCTTGGTGGTCGTGATCATCTTCTGGTATCCTGGATGACCAGTATAGGGTCTTTTATGTAGTTCATCCATTATGAACCTCTTCAAGTCGTTACAATCTGAAATATACAATCTATTTCTGTAATTTAGCAGACCTCCATCTATCATCTGGTATCCTTCACACTTTATCCCTGTGAGTTCTTGCTCCAGATACGAGATCACAGTCTGGAAGAATCTGTCTGTTTCTTGTGCATTCTTGACTCTTTCCTTGACATCCGTCTCACGGGTGCTCACCGCTGCCAGGTGAATTGTTTTCATACTTCGGCTAAGGGCATCGGCCACCTTATTTTCTTTTCCTTTGATATGATTTCAAAATCAAACTCGCTAAGGAGGGCCATCCACCTAGCTTGTCTGGCATTGAGCTTTGGTTGGTCAAACAGATATCGTAATCCACAGTGATCTGTAATAAGTACGAACTTCCTTCCCAGGAGGTAATGCCTCCACATTTTTAAGGCATGCACTATGGTGGCCAGCTCTAGATCATGGGTCACATAGTTGACTTCTTGCTCATTCAATTTTTGAGATTCATAGCAGACAACACTTCTGCCTTGCATAAGGACTCCTCTGAGCCCTTCCTTGCAGGCATTTGTGCACACGAGGAAGTCAGCTTCAAGATCAGTGATCTTCAACACGGGTGCATAGGTCAGTAGATGTTTTAGGGATTGAAATCTTTCTTCACATTCTTGTGTCCATGTGAATTTAGCTTCCTTATTCTAGAGAGCAGTGATTGGACAACCAATCCTGGAGAATCCTTTTATAAATCTCCTATAGTATCCTGCTAAGCCCATAAAGGACATGATATCTGAAACGTCCTTTGGGGTAGGCCATTCCATGATAGACCTGATCTTGTCAGGGTCTACTGCTACTCCTTCTTCAGATATGACATGGCCCAAGTAATGTATTTGCTTCTGGAAAAAGTCGCACTTGCTAAATTTGGAATAGAGCTGATGTTCTCTTAGCACTTGAAGTACAAGCCTAAGATGTTCCTTATGTTCCGCTCTATTCTTGGAATAAATTAATATATCATCAATAAAAACCAGTACAAATTTGTCTAGGAATTTGTTGAGCACATTGTTCATCAAGCACATAAAAGTGGCAGGGGCATTGGTTAATCCAAATGGTACTACCACAAACTCATAGTGACCATATCTCGACCTGAAGGCATTTTTGTGGATGTCTTCACCCTTGATTCGGACTTGATGGTATCCAGATCTCAAGTTAATCTTTGAGAATATGGAAGCACCTCCCAATTGATCGAACAAGTCATTGATCCTAGGTAAGGGGTACTTGTTCTTTATGGTTACCTTTTGAGTTGTCTGTAATCTACGCATAGTCGGAGGGTACCATCTTTCTTTTTCACAAACAGGATTGGTGCTCCCCAGGGAGACACGCTGGGTCGGATATAGCCTTTGTCCATCATTTCTTTCAATTGTAATTTAAGCTCAACTAGCTCGGGTGTGCTCATCCTGTAGGGTGTTCTAGACACTGGCACCGCTCCTGGTGCAAGTTCTATCGAGAAGTCAATGTCCCTTCTCAGAGGTAGACCCGGTAACTCTTCCAAAAATACATCTCTATATTCTCCTAGTATAGGATGGTCCTCAAGGCTTGGTTTGTCATTTTCAATTGATTCCAATACCTGTATCGCATATAGTGGACATCCCTTTCTGCAATATTTCCTCATTTGAAGAGCTGATATTCATCTCACCGAGACAGGTTTTTGGATCCCTTGAAGGGTTATCCTTCTTCCTCCTTCACTTACACGTTCTAAGGTTTTATGGCAACAGTCCAGTCTGGCTCTATATGTGGCTAGCCAGTCCATACCAATCAATAGGTCATACGACCCTAGGGGTAGTATATTAAGGGTTGCTTGGGTGGGGAATTCACCCATAGTAAATTGGCAGGCTAGTTTGACCTCCACAACCTTTCTTTTGGTGCCAGTGGCTAACTATACCAACCATGGCTTGGCATGTTTATGTGGCTGTAATTTACACTTATCAACAGCCTTAGGGGCTATATAACTCAAATTTGAACCAGGGTCGACTAGAATAGACACTAGATGGTTGGTGATCATACCTTTTATCTCCACCACTGAAGCTTGGTGGTCATCTTGTTTATTATCCACATATGAATAAATTTATGGCATACTCCTGGCCATGTCATTGACGGTGGTATCTTCTTGAACGTTGTAAATTCTCCAACTATTATGTTGTCGATGCAAGCATTCCTTCAGTAGATGCTCTTCTCCACAACCCAAACATTTCAAGGGTTCTTTCTTTGGGTTATCCATCCTTCCTGGGGTAGATCCAAAAGGTTTATTTCCACTTTGGGAGGGAAAATTTTGTTGATGTACACTTCGGGTTGGGAAGCTCATCCTTGAGTCCTTTTTATAATTTTTAAATCTTGGAGATTTAAACCCCTTTTTCTGGAATCCCGAACTATTCTTCTGCTTCCAACCTTCACGAGGTTCTGTCCGATGCCCAAGCTGTTCATAACAATATCTTGCCTTTCAGATAGTGTCTTCTAGGGTCTTTGGCTCATCAAACTCAATCCTGTTCCGATAGTCCTTAGGTAGTCCACTAATGAACCATTGCACCTTTTCCTTTTCTGCTTTTATATAGGGTACGTACCTCAACAACTCGAGGAATCTGCTAACATATTCCTCTATGGTGCGTTGCCCCAACTTGAGTTCATAGAATTCTTTAGTCTTTTCGTCGAAATACTTTTC
Organism: Picea engelmannii; assembly: GCA_009831015.1. Classification (NCBI taxonomy): domain Eukaryota; kingdom Viridiplantae; phylum Streptophyta; class Pinopsida; order Pinales; family Pinaceae; genus Picea; species Picea engelmannii. The sequence continues at coordinate 22,058 of ML845706.1, read as the reverse complement.
CGACAGATACTTCTTCCTGAAGTATCTCTCAAACCATTCCCAAGAAGGGCCCTCTTCGTGAATCCCTTTTACATTCTTAAGGTCTTCCCACCAGATGGAAGCCTTTCCATTCAAGTTGAAGGTGGCCACTCGGGCCTTCAAATTTTCTGAGAAGTCATGGACTCTGAAATACTTCTTTAGTCCAAGCAGCCAGGCCTCTGCTTCCTCTCCCTTATTTATTTCACCATCGAAAGAGGGTGGTTTGACCTTCCTAAATTCTTCGAGGTTATGGTTCTTGGAATGCTTATGCTTCTTCCATTTTATTCAGGAATAGGAACTAGTCTTGCTGCTAGAAGATCCCTCCGAGTCACCTGCTTCCTTTCCCGAGGGATCGTCTGACACTTGTCCCTTATCTCTGGGGTGGAATTTTCTCAAGGTGCTCTTCCCAGTGTGGCCACTTAAAAGACCACGTTTATGTATCTCAGGTGGACTTCGACTTTTCTTTGTCTGTCGTCGGTCCATGTGACTGGTGTCAGGTTCATGCTACAATTTTCTTTGTATGTCGGATAAAATCTGCAGTAAGACTGCATTGATTTTCGTTTGCTTCTCTTTCTCTTTTATCATCCTCTCGTTGTCATCCTTGCAGCTCTGTAGTTCTACCATGAGGATCCTCACAGTCTCAGCTAGATCTGGAGGGGTCCCTATCGCCCTCCTTTCGTCAGACTCTTCGTCTCTATTGTGGGAGCCATCCCCCACTTCATGGTGAGTCACCATTCTATGCATCTATAGTTTCCCGCGGTTGATCTACTGCTCATTGGAAAAATAAAAACGCTTTTTGTTAGTCAATATTTATATTCATTCAAAACCAGTACATAATTCATATTTTTCACATTCACACACACAATAGGAGTTTTCATTCTTAACTTCGACTTGTGATTAAGGGGGTTAAGATAGAGGGTTACTCCTGTTAAGAGTACTTCGAACGGAGTCTTTGCATAATTCATTCATGAGCCCAAGTAGGCCAAGTGTTGTAACCATGCTCTAATACCAATTTGTCACACACCCACTACGGTAACTAAGACTTTTCGCCCTTTTTCTCTTTTCTTCCTTCTTTATCAGGGAACAAAATCCCTGAGTTTCTATGGGGCCTGGTGCAGACCCTACCTTCCCTTATCCTTCCCCATGTGATCGTTGGCTATGACCACTGGCCTTACCAAAAAGGTGCTTTCCACTTTCGCGATTTGGGGAATCGCGATGCAAGCGTTCCCCTATTCTTTGTCTTTCGAAGTGTCGAAACCCAAAAAGAAGGGTCTAACCGATTGTCAAATTGATCAATGGCTCGGATTATATCTCGGCACTCTACCTTTTGGGGTTTCGCATATCAGAAGACAAGGGGTTCATACCCTTCGGTTCCTAGGGTACCGAAACGCATATATCTACTAAGCTCATTTTGGGGTTTCGCAAGTCAGGGTTTCGCGATATGTGAAGACAGGAGGACTCACACTTGAGTTCCCAGGAATCGAAACTCTAAAGCCTATCCACTTTGCTCAGCTCATTTTAGGGTTTCGCAAATCGGGGTTTCGCGATATGTTAAGACAGGTGGTCTCGCACTTGAGTTTCCATGAGCCGAAACTCCGAAGCCTGTCCACTTTGCTCAGCTCATTTCAGGGTTTCACAAATCGGGGTTTCATGATATGTGAAGACAGGAGGTATCGCACTTGAGTTCCCAGGAGCTGAAACTCTGAAGCCTATCCATTATGCTCAGCTCATTTCGGGGTTTCACAAATCGGGATTTTGTGATATGCGAAGACAGGAGGTCTCGCACTTGAGTTCCCAGGAGCTGAAACTTCGAAGCCTATCCACTATTCTCAGCTCATTTCGGGGTTTCGCAAATCGGGATTTCGCGATATACGAAGACAAGAGGTCTCACACTTGAGTTCCTAGGAGTTGAAACTCCGAAGCCTATCCACTCTGCTCAGCTCATTTCGGGGTTTCGCAAATCGAGATTTCACGATATGTGAAGACAGGAGGTCTCACACTTGATTTCCCAGGAGCCGAAACTCTGAAACACCGAAACCTGAGGGAACCATTCTCTCGGGCACAAGGCTTCCAGACTTAGACTACAAAATCCTTTAACAGGTTATTGGGTAAATATCCCCAGGCTGGGTGACCCAACTAAAAGGCCTTCTTAAATTACCGAGCTATGAACTCTGTGACATGGGGAGGTAAGCTCGTATGGTTTCTAGAATGGTAGTCCTTTAAAGGAACTCACTGCGGCTCTGGAAGGTGAGGGAACTTCCCGGGGGGAGGTGCCTTCGGAAAATCAAACCAGGGCATAGCGTGAGTCAAATACATGGGACAAATATCAAGGGAATGGCTCATAATATGAACTTATTCATTCTCTACATAAATCGATTATGGTCATATATGTATGAGTATGCATCCATTATTTATGGTCAAAACACCAGGCAAACAATGATATACAGAAATCATTTATGAGTGTACAAACACGAGCATGCGTCCATTATATTCAATTCAAGACACGAGATATAAACACTTATTACAAAAACACCAGGTGTGACGTGACTGCTAAGAGGGGTGCTCGTTTCCACCCAACCGTAGGCTTAGTGATTCCAATTGGATTTACCACTAGCCACCCCCGAGCTGGACCATGATGCTTTGAGACTCAGTCTCCTACTTTCCACTCGTCAGAAGTCGAGGACAAACGTTACTCTCCTTCTCCTCTGCTCATGACTCACTGTATTTTCCAGAGTTCTTCTGGTTCTCCTTCCTTGATTCCTGTTGCGCGCACTCCCCTCCCCCTCTTCCTCCCCCCTTCCACACTTATTTCTTTGCCTTTTCTTGCGAGGTTGCATGTGGCACGAATTTCCCTATCCGATGGTCAGGTCTGAGAGATTCTACGGATGGGCGGTTCACCCCCATCCCCTCATTTACTCTTGAGGAGCCTCCCCACAGGGTAATTCATTTAGGGGTCTGAGAGTGAGCTTTGGTTTCTGAGCATGTACAAACCAGTACGGTTTCAGTTCGGTGGAAGTTAATTCAGCCATTCCTGGCCCCTTCCACCACCTCTCATCATCCATCGTGGTCTCTTTCAGCACATCCCCCTCCCAGCAATCATGCGACACATATTCATGATATAATTTTCATTCATCAACCTTTTATACAAAGGTCTATCAAATCAAACATTTACATCTTTGATTTTGCCATAGTTTTTGGCCAATATAGTTATTTTTACAAACTAGGGGAAACATGGTGTTACACCATAGCTCAAAGCTTTTCCCATTAAACTTCTTGATCTCCATCTTCGAATTGCTTGCCATTTCTTTTCACCTGAAAAACAATACCGCAGATCTCCCACTGTAACAAGGCTTATCACAGTCCCGAGCCAAATCCTTGACCACAAAGGTGTCCCCCTGAAGCCAATAAAGCTCTGATACCAAATGTAAATTCTAGTCTTGTACAATGTCTACTATAAATAGATATCCAAAAAAGAACAGAAAAGATACAATGGCAAATACAAACATCACATAGAGATTTTTCCCCTGGAAACCCAAACCGGGAAAACCAGCATATATTATATTCATTCATTTTGTTACATTGTTTACAATACAATATACATATAGGAGCTAGCGGCATCCAAAACCATAACCCAATGACCTGGATTAGTCCAAAACCCTAATTCATTAACCAGAAATAGAAAACCATCGGCAAAAACCATGTGCCGAAAAAACCACCTAAATACATGACATGTTTCCTGAGGTAGGTATCACGTTTACTCAACAAAAGACATGCAAATAAAACTAAGAAGTGAATTAGGTAGTTGTGAAAAGACAGTTGTAAGCTTGAAGAAACAATTAGAAGAATTTGAGAAACTAAGAGAAGAAACCATTTCCTTGAAAACTCTACTCGAAGAAGAAAGAAGAATAGGAGAAGTAAGGAATGCCCAAATGATGAAGAAAGAAGAAGATTGTGAGAAACTTGAACAAGAAGTTGTCTCATTGAGGAAGATCTTAAGAAACTCTCAAGTGCCAAAAGACTTAACACATATTGGATGCATGGGTGAAACTTCACACAAAGAATATGCAAATACCAACAAGAAGGTTGAAGAAAGAGCTACACAGATAGTTGATGAGAAGTGGACCAGGATACTAGAAAGAAGGAATGATTACAAAAGAGATGAATATCCAAGAAAACCTCCTACCTTCAGGAATCAAAGAAGCTTCAATCATTATGAAAGAAACTATAGAAGAATATATCATGAACCCAGATGGACTACATCACAAAGAAGCCCACTTACTCCAAGGTATCAAAATTTATTTCTTGGTCATTGTTATACTTGCAAAAATTTTGGAAATAAGGCAATTAATTGCAGAATCAATGAAAGGAACACATACGCAAGAAACACGAATGGTGTAAATAGAAGATATGGAAATAATCATGGATTTGTCAACAAAAGTTATAATTCATTTTCCCCATTGATGGACAAAAATATTGTATGCTACAAATGTAATTATCTTGGACACAAAGCACGAGATTGTAGATATATGA
>ML845706.1:0-17460 GCA_009831015.1 Picea engelmannii | reverse complement strand
GTGTAAATAGAAGATATGGAAATAATCATGGATTTGTCAACAAAAGTTATAATTCATTTTCCCCATTGATGGACAAAAATATTGTATGCTACAAATGTAATTATCTTGGACACAAAGCACGAGATTGTAGATATATGAATGAAGATGTCTCTGTGCCAACCGGGGTATGGAGAAGGAAAGAGATTCCAAACAATGAAGATTGTCGAATAGCATTAACCACTGAAGAATGTAAAGAAGAATATGCATGGTATATAGACAGTGGATGTTCTTCACACATGACTGGGGATCAAGACAAATTCATCGGCTTGAAGAGAAAGGGTGGCAATGTTGCATTTGGAGATGACTCATCTGCCAAAATACTTGGAGAAGGTGTAGTAGAACTTGGAAGAAAAAATGTAAAATCAAAGAATGTCCTATTGGTTGAAGACTTGAAGCATAATCTACTCAGTGTTAGTAAAATGTGTGATCAAGGATACACTCTTACGTTTGACTCCCGAAAATGTAAAATCAGAGAAAATAACTCAGGAAGATTGGTTTCAACTGCAACAAGAAGACCAAACAACATATACATCCTAGACATGAAGAAGAGAGAGAAGACATAAGCCACACAAAATGATTCCAAGGAAGAAAAAGTCCCAAAGACCAAAAATAAGGATGAAGTATTATTGAGTGCCATATGTTCAGGGGGAGCAGCCGCAAAGAAGAGAGTTACCTTTTGCCATTAAACTCAGGGGGAGAAGCCCTACCCTTTTCCATTGATTTCAAAGGGGGAGATAAATTGGGATCATGATGATAGGGGAAGCATGAGTGTTGCCATCAATGACAAAGGTGGAGATTGTTGGAAGATTGGTTGTTGGCATTGATGTCAACCCTAGTCATGGGTTTTGGACCGCAAGATTGATGAAGGTATTTGGACATGAAGTAAACTGCACATGCATATACAACACCCATGGATGGATAGTATACATCATGTTGTTTCCGGTGGTATATGGCATGTCATGTGGATCCTCATGGTTGAGGAGAAACGAATTTTTGAAGATGACAAAGTGAATTGAAGAAGGAAGTACATGTAGGCCCTGAAGATAATTAAAGAAAAGAATTACAAAATAAGAAAGTGTCAGGTCGGCCCTAATTTTAAAAGAAAGTGACATAAATGATATAAATAAATATCATTATACATTCATTTGATACACAAGTCGAATTTCAAAGGAAATCAGAAGTAAAGAAGGTTGGATTTCAAGGGAGGATGAAGTCTTTTGGTGATGTGTTCTAAGGTATGTTATTTCCAGATCATCTTACCATTTTTTCTATAACTTTTTTTCTAGAACGATTCAGATGGTTAAATTGCTATGGTATTGAGAAGACATATCAAGGTACCTTTGGTAAAAATTTCAGCTCTTTATTCGCTATATTTATGGAGATACACTCTATGGAAAATAGGGTTTGTGACCAGTCCTGAAGCTAGTCAATAAACAAGTGTTCCGGGTAAAAAAGTCATAAATTATTCATAGAGAATACAAATGATGCGGGACAAATTTAATTGGAAATATTACAGACTGTAGTTTCTTGTGTGAGAGTTTCAGAATTTTATGTTAAATATTGAGCATGGGGCATTCTGTACAAGTTTGGTCTCCTGAATAAACCAGAATTGAACAAGGTCTACCATTCTCTCTATAACTTCTTTTTGGGGAGGATTCAAGGAGTGAAACTTGGAGGAGTTTTAGATAATACATTGAGTAATATTGTCTATAGGATCATAGTACTCCAAGAATTGAATAATTGCAGAAATTGAATAAGTCTCAGGAAGCATTATCAGGTTCTATGTGATGATTGGTTGATGGTGATGATTTAATGTAAAGTTTTATTATGTCTCATATATTCTTGGGCAGAAGGAAGGGGCAAGGATGGAGAGTTCAAATATCTCTTGATATTGGAGGATTGTATCTTTCTCTTGGAGGTTTATCCCTCCCTTTACATTTGGAAGTTGTAGCTACCTTTGGAAGTCATTACTTCCCTTGAAAAATAACTATTGATTATTTCTCATATATTGTGCATGGTGTATTGTGGTGTATTAGTGTAACTCTTATACTATTGTTCATTGATCATTGGATATAATTGAATGGTTTAAGTATAATTTGAAAAAGGTTTTAAATTGTACTTGATACTGATTCACCCCCCTCTCAGTATCAACAGTAACAAGTTTAATAAATGGCCACAGATAAATAAATCACAGCATTCATGGTGTTGGGGCCGTTAGATCTGGGCGAGAGCTAGATAAGTCGTCAGATCAAGTGAATATTAAGTCACGACTGTCAGATCTCATTGAAGGGATATCAATGGTGGGGAGCCATTGCGGAGATCGGGAAGGAAATTAAAGCGTGATAAATTTGAGACTCTGCAATCCCTCAGGATCGTTGATCTTGCTAGGTCAACATATCAACAATGGATATCGATACCACTATGGATGAGCATCTTTGCATTGCAGAGATCGGGAAGGAAATTAAAGCATGAGAAAGTTGATTTTTCATAATCACTCCTGGTCGTTGATCTTCACGATCCATTAAAACATGACTGTCGATCTTACAAAGTGAGATAAGCGCCCAAATGTTAATTCGAGGTCACAGCTCTCGATCACATGTAGAGAAGACAAAGCGAACTTTGTGCAATTCATGTATGTCGATCCAAGCAAGGAACATGTGTCGACAAGTTATCTTATTCGAGAATTCAACGTTCAAGAGAAATGGAGTGTGTTGATGCACAAACCCCCAAAGTCCAGAGTTCATTCGGACCGTTCGTCAAAAGGGAAGCGTGTCAGAATATTGGCTTGTTCGGGAATTCATCGTTCGGGAGAAACAGGGTGTGCTAAGGTGAAATCTCCCGAAGCCCAAAGTCTCGAAGTGACATGGTCGTGCTGACGTCACTAGGGATGATGTGGACACATGGGATGTGTGCCACATGTCAGTGATTTAAGAACCTTTGTAAGATAGAAATGCAATTAGAAAAATTTTAGCAATGCAGCTGAAGAAATGCTACAAGAAAGGTTGTCAAATATTTATTGCCCATATGGAGGAAGCAACTAAGGATAAGGTGCCAAATTTTGAGGATCATGTTGTCTTGGAATATTTTGAATATGTGTTCAAAGAGGTACCGGGACTACCCCCAAAGAGAGATACTGATTTATCTATAAATTTAATTCCTGAAGAAACTCCAGTATCAGAGACTCCTTACAGAATGAGTACACCAGAACTGAAGGAGTTGCAAATGCATCTTGAAGAACTTCTGAAGAAGCGGTATATACGCCCAAGTGTGTCACCTTGGGGTGCCCCAGTCTTGTTCATGAAAAATAAATATGGGACATTAAGATTGTGCATTGACTTCAAATAGTTGAATAAAATAACTATAAAGAACAAGTATCCTATGCCAAGCGTTAATGATCTCTTCGATCAGTTGAAGGATGCAAAGATATTTTCAAAGATAGATCTCAGGTCAGGATACCATCAGGTTAGGATTAAAGAGTAATATATCAGCAAAACTGCCTTCAGGACAAGGTATGGTCATTATGAGTTCACAGTGGTGCCATTTGGGTTGTCAAATGCACCATTTTTTTCATGTGCTTAATGAATGGTGTTTTCTGAGAATATTTAAACAAGTTTGTCCTTGTCTTTTTGGATGAAATCCTTGTATATTCCAAGTTAGAGGAAGAGCATAAACATCATTTGAGGATGGTTTTGCAAGTGCTAAGGGAACATCAGTTTTAGGCCAAATTGAGCAAGTGCTCATTTTATCAAAACAAAATTCACTACTTGGAACATATCATATCTGAAGAAGGGATATCCGTGGACTGTGAAAAGATTGAGGCCATTAAATGGTGGAAAACACATAAGAATGTGACAAAATTCAAATCCTTCATGGGTCTAGTTGGTTACTATAGAAGGTTCATTGCAGGGTTTTCAAGAATAGCTCACCCCATCACTTCCTTGCAAAGGAAGGGGAAGAAGTTTCAATGGACAACAGAATGTGAAATGAGCTTCCAACAATTGAAGCAGTTGTTAACCAGTGATCCAATTCTGAGGATTGCAAATCCAAATGAAGACTTCATTGTATGCACAGATGCATGTACAGAATGATTGGGTGGAGTCCTCAGTCAAAGTGGGTTTGTTGTATGTTATGAATCAAGGAAGTTGAAGGAGCATGAAAGTCTCTATGCCACTCACGAATTGGAGTTGGAATCCATAGTGCATGCTTTGAAGAAGTGGAGGAACTACCTCATGGGAAAGAGGTTTGAATTGAGGATAGACCATAATGGTTTGAAGTATTTGTTTGATCAGCCAACTTTAAATGCCAGGCAAAGTAGATGGTTAGATTTTCTCAATGAATATGAATTTGACATAAAGCATATCAAGGGGAAAGAGAACAAAGTGGTTGATGAACTCAGCAGAAGAGTGCATGAGTTCCATGCTACAGCCATTAGCATGTACCAATCATATTTGAAAGACAAATTTGTAGAGGCTACAAAATCAGTGTTTCAATACATGGAATTGGTAACAAAATTGCAGCAAGGTAAAATGCAGTAGAAGGTTAAGGATTATGAATTGGGAATTGATGGAATCCTCCTGTACAGAAACATAGTTTATGTACCCAACTCTTCTGAATTGAGGAGTGAGATTTTAAAAGAAATGCACAATGTACCTTATGCAAGACATCTAGGATATCAGAAAACAATTTCAACAATCAAAAGCCAATATTATTGTCCAGGTATGAAGAAGGAGATTGTTGATTTTATTACCAAATGTTTGGAATGTCAGAAGGTAAAGGCTGAGCATAGACACCCACCAGGTTTTCTACAGCCATTACCCATTCCTGAGTGGAAATGGGAAGTTGTAATAATGGATTTCATCACAGGATTTCCCAGAACAAGCAAGCAACATGATGCAATCATGGTAGTAGTGGACAAGCTTACTAAATTTGTCCATTTCACTCCTATGAAGACTACTCATAAGGCAACTAATGTTGCTGATATTTTATGAAGGAAGTAGCACGCTTCCATGGCGTACCCAAGACAATTGTGTCTGATAGAGACCCAAAGTTTACATCAAAGTTCTGGAAGGGTTCGGAACAAATATGAACTTTAGCACAACATATCATCCTGAGTCGGATGGGAAAACAGAAAGGGTGAACCAAGTGATAGAGGACATTCTAATGATGTATGTGATGGAAAAACCATCTAAATGGGAAGATTATCTACACTTGGTAGAATTTACCTACAATAATGGGTATCAAGCATCACTGAATAGGAGCCCATTTGAAGCACTTTATGGTAGAAAGTGCAACACCCTAGTAAGTTGGGACAAACCAGTTGATAGGGCAGTGGTTGGGCCAGAGTTTCTCAAGGAAATGGAAGAGAAAATGTTGAAGATTAAACATAATTTGAAGGCTGCCCAAGACAGACATAAAAGTTATGATGATAAGAACATAACTCACAGAGAATTTAAAGTAGGGAATCATGTATTCCTGAGAGTGAAGGCTAACAGAAGCTCCCTGAAGTTGGGAAATTCTTAAAATTTGGCAACTCAATATTGTGGGTTGTTTGAAATCCTAGAGAGGATTGGTCTAGTAGCATACAGAATTGCATTTCCTACATGCATACATACATAATGTATTTCATGTGTCATTTCTTAAGAAATATGCACCTGATGATAATCATGTTATTGATTGGAATGTGATTCAGGCGGAGAACGAAAGCTCTTTTCAGGTGCATCAGGTGCATATATTGGACCGGAAAAGCAAGCAGCTCCGAAATCGAGCCATAGGGCTTGTAAAAGTTCAGTGGACCTGGTACATTCCCGAGGACGCAACATGGGAGCATGAAGATGTTATGTGAGAAGAATACCCACATCTTTTTGAAGATTTTGGAAATCTTGTTGTTGTTTTGTAAGTAAGTTGCACTGAGGATAGTGAAAAAATAAGGGGAGGGGATTGTAACACCCCAAGGCCAAGCCCCTGCTGAATTGTAATTATGTTTATAGGTTGGTGATCCAAGTGTTTATAAGTTGAAGACTTATATGTTTATTAGGTCTGAGAGCCTATATGCTTAAGGCCATGAGCCTGATTTTTGTATATGTAAATGCACATATCATTAATAAAATTACACGGTTTCATGTAGACCAACCAGGAAGAAAGAATTATGGGGGACTAAGCTCCACCAGTTAGGGTAAGGTAGGGGGATAAATGTCTAGGCCTAGGGGATAAGCTAGAGGGATTACCTCTAAGGGAATATTATTTTATTATTATTTCTAAAGGCTAAGGTGGACATGATAGTTGTTGTCCTAAGTTTCTGGGAAAGGGGAACGAGTGCTAAGTGGAACTCATGCAGCTTCAGGAAGACATGTGTCAACCTGGGCTCATGTAGTTTATAGTTGGGAAATCCAGCTTGTTGGGGGTTCCTCCTCGCCATTCTCATGACCCTTACGATTCTATGGAGGTATGTCACCCTTCGTGATTCACCACAGGATTCACGCATTAAACTAATTCTCCATTATCGACCTCTGAGAAAGAACGCACCTTGGGAACTTGCAACCATACTCAAGTTATGTTGTGTATCACCTGTGAAGCCGACGCACCCTATAACTTCTTGAGTCATGTTGTGTCATAATGGTTGGTTGTTACATCCCACCCAGTTCCTGGACTAAGTGTGGCTTGTTTCCATCGTTTGTTCTTTATTGAGCCTTGATGTTTCCATCACCTTACTGGAACTGACTTAAAATTTGGGACTGAAGAAGAAGTTTTTTATGCCTACAAGAAACTCTCTCCAGTTGAGAGAGGTTGGTGGGGAAGTGATTTCCCATAGGGAGCCCAACTGCAACTATAGTGCTTGGAGAATTCTTGTTTGGCCTATTGCTGAAGCCCTGGAAGGGAAGTGGGGCAACTGAAGGACTATTGAGCAGAGAAGGGGCACACTTCCTAGGGTGGGACAGGCATGTGGGGAATGAGAGGTTGTAGGTTGTTACTGTGAGTTGGCCCTGGGAGATAATCCTTCTTGTTGACCTGTGTGAATTTTATGTTTCCCTTGCCAATCCTAGGAATCCCTTGCTCGGTGGAGTTTAGTCCCATATCGGGGGTGACCCACTGCTGAGCGTAATGAGCAGCGTGGTCTAAGGCTAGGAGGCTCATGGAAGTTCTTCATGCAGTTGGTGGTCATCTATTGAAAGATAAGTACCAAATCTATGTTTATTATATGTTGTGTAATTGTACATGTTTTATAACTTGATGAGTAAGGCCTAGATATATCATATCTGATGTATGTGTAGGCTTACTGTTATTTTTGTATTAATCTGTGTATGGTTAGAACATGTCGTCTGTATGCATATATTGTCAGTATGTTTTAATGATTATTTCTACATGAATAAGTGGCATGAACAGAATGGTGTAACTATTAATTTGAGTTAGATATGCATGTATATAAATTCATAATTTGGTATCAGAGCTAGTTGGAAAAAGATAAGGTTGTTTGGGTAGCATTACCTGGCAGAGGTTGATGGTCGGGGACATTACAAATTGGTATAATAGATAAGAATTACATCCACGAAGTGACGTTTCCCAGCCTGTTGGTGGTTGGGGATGTTACAGAAAATAAATCTAATGGAAATTAACTAGTAAGAAATAGGAGAAAAGATCTCACCAAAATTAATTCCCTCCACCTAAGAATATTTATTTTATACTAGGAAATCTTTGTACTTCTCCATGTTACGTTCTTGAACACCCATTTTCTACCAACCAATTTTCTTTCAGTATACAACTTAACCAAATCAATTGATACATTTTTTCCAAGTCCTTCATTTCTTTATTCATTGCCTTCTTCCAACATTTACATTCATTTCTATCAAGTGCCTCCCTTACATTTATAGGATCGTCATTAGTATCAAATAAAACAAAATCAAAACAAAAATCAAGTGAACTATATCTTTTGATTTGTGTTCAAGTATAAGGCTTATTTAATGTAATAAAGTCATAGTTTATAAGTGACTATTAAAATGATAATCAGATAATACATTAGTTATATGGTAATGATAGCACAACTACCTTGATAATGATATAAAAGGGGATCAACCCCGTTGTATCAGTTAAATTCAATGTAATAAAAGCATATATTTTCCATGAATCTATTGATGTTTCTGATCATGTTTGCAATATTTCTCATTTATTTAGAAAAATAACATGTCAAAGTGGGAAGATCCTAAGAAATAATGGGAGAAGACGAATTGAAATGGGTTTCAAAGAAGAGTAGAAGTTTAATACAAAATGATTGAATTTTGAATGTGATCATTATCTAGACACAAAGGCTCGAGGAGAAAGACAAATTTATAAGGAAAGTACAATGATTAAATTTAGAGTTTTGTGCATACATAAAGGCAAGTGACCTAAATATTTTTTAATTGATGAAATAATCAAATGATTATTCAAAAATTGTATAGGCGAATGTCATAGCACATTGAAACTATAAAATGTCTGGTCATTTTATATAATTATGGAATCCCGAGGTTATTTAATATAATTATCGAAGCCCACAAAGGTGAATGCCAACTTTAGTATATGAGCCAAAGAAAGTACAGTTATTTCTTGTTTGTGAAGGAAAGAAAAAGTATTAGAAAAAACCTCCATATAGTGAGAAGAATCCATAAAATCCATTGTATCAATAGAGAAGTGAAACACATTCAAAGGGAGTTTCATATAGTTCGTATCAATTCAATATTCATAGGTATATCAATTTGAATCCACCATATCAATCAAAGTAAATGTCATTTTTACTTAATATTTGGAAACATCAAGGAAGCTTCAAGAGCTGTTGTATATGTTGCTAAGGTTCCTAATCCAAGAAGTCCATAACCAAATCCACACAAGGAAATACATGAAAAACATAGAAACACGAGACAAAAGAAATTTCGTTAATGAAGATGCAAGAACAAAAGGTATTTTTCTAGTGATTTCTATGTGATTTACTGAGAAGAGTAACACTTCATAAACAAAAATCTTATTTTCCAAATCTAGAATTGAAATAAACATGCATATAGACACAAATCTAGTTGAATCGAAGCACGCACACACACACAAAGTTATTTAACTTCTAGATTCATATATCATATTTCTAACTAACCCTAGAATATGTAGAACCCAAGGAGGATTTTAACCCTTCCATCTTTAATCATTATACTAACCCTTCCACATCCTACAATCTTAGTTATTGAACCACCTCCTAAGAATGCATCACCTCTATCATATTTTCCATATTCACAAAACACTCCCCATGAGGATTCATGTGAAAATAAGCACTCGGTTTGATCAACCATGCATCATGATATAAGTGTGCACTTGAGTATGACAAGTATGCATCCCCTCCTTCTATGGAGGTCTTGGATTTTTTGGAAGGGGCATCATCAAATGCCTTACCTTTGTTAACATTTTTAGATATGTAATCGTTCTTTAAATGCCCAACTTTACCACATTCCCATCATTTCATTATAAATGTTCCTGTATATTTAGACCTGCCTCTAGAGGTTGATTGTTTGTCCCCTAAGTTGTTTGTATTTCCATCTTGGGTCAATCTCTCACAAACAAGGCATCCTTGGTTAGACCCTCCAAATATTTTTTCCTTGTATATTTTGATACTAAATGATACAACTGCATCCTCGAAGTTTAATATAGATGTAATAAACATACTACCAATAACACACCAACATTATTCCATGAATATGGTAAACAACATAACAAACTAAAATATGTATCTCTTTTTAATATTAATGGAGGCTAACTAACTTACCATGGTGTTAAAGGCGTTGAGATTCTTTATCATGGATTCACTATCATTCATACCACAAAGATGCAACTTGTTTTGAAGAACTATGTCTTTGAATAGGGACTTCATGTAATACAAAGTCCCTAACTTATTCCATATCTCCATAGCTTTGGCTCCTCTTGAGATGAGTCAGATTGTACTCTATATATTCCTATCCATATTCTCTCAGTATTATTTCACCATACCAATGGAATTTTTTCCAGACACAAAAACCCATTGATCTCTATCCATAAGAAGATTTTCCATCTTAAGCTTCCATAACTCAAAGTTATATCCATTAAATATTTGTGTATATCCTTGAAATGATACCCATTTTATTTCATACACAAGATTCATAGGCACAGAGATCCCACTCAAGAAAGGGTTTATCTTGGAGACAAGATGCCCTTGATATTCACAAAACCAGCTAAACCCTAGTTCTGAAACCAAATGTAGAAAAATGGTGACTAATAAATGTACGCAAGAGAATCATTGCTCAAATGTTCTTAAGAAAATCATAAATAAAAATAGCACATACATAACAGACAAACAATTTAACCTGGAAACCTTAAACCAATAAAAGCAACAAAATAGAGTCACAACTCTTTTTCATTATATTAACAAATCAATTAATAATACAATATATCAGTATTGTGCATCATCACTCAACCATAATATGATAAGAAGTAATAGAATACAATGGGTATAAAAACATGGGCCAAAAACCACCCAAAACCCATAAAATATCTATAATGGGCAAATTTTTGTATCCATGTGAGGATTGCAACCCCATGCCCTGTCATCGTGTCAGGTGTTGTTCCTTGGGTTGTTCTAGTGAAAATAACATGGCCAAGGCACCCTATGGAGGAAAAATCCTCCCTTGTTTGGGCTCGATGAAAGATTCTAGTAGCCAAAGGAGTAACCCTCAACAGTGTTGATTTCGATATTTGGTTGTTTCTTTAATTGAATTAAAGAAACTGAGTGTTTTCAAATGCAAGACTTGAAATAACACATTGATATTTAAAAAATAAAAATAAAAAGTAAGCTACAAACAAAGGTTTACATTTATAAAGGGCACCATATTCTTATCCAATCAGCTCCCAAGTTGATAAATAAAAATAAAAATGAAATAAAATTTAAAGACATGTTTTATGAGAGAATATTTGCTCTTAGACAAGGTATGATTTATAAACAATAGTTTACAGATAAAGAATGGAATTGATTCTTCAAAATAAGATAACACAAAATCTCAAGAAAACTTCTATACCATATTCATAACTATCCCAATTTCAACATATTACAATGATAAATAATGTAATGTAAATTAAATAAAGAATTTATAAGCACAAGCATAAAATACCAACGGTCATAATTGTAAAGGCCAACAAGTGAACAATTTTACAAGTTTTTATGTTGTATTAAAAACTTTGAATAATTACAAAGATAATCCTTTGAGAATAAATATCATAAAACATTTCTTGTTTCAAAGTATGAAACTTTTTTTATGAGAAAATTAAAATTAAAATTGCATATACTAATTGAATGGGGGATTAATACTCTAAAAATACATAAAACATGTATGACTTAGAAAAGTTCTCAAGCTCTGGTCACTTAATCGATTACTGGAAGCAAGTTATTTTTTCAGTTTGTAAATGATACCATCTTCCATACTGCTTTCTCCCCTTTATCTTCTTTCTCCTAATTGTTTTTGTAATGGATTCCAAATTTATACTAGAGTGGGACAGTGGACACCCAAACATTTTCGAAAAACCATTATTTATCCATATTTTATGCTTAATACAGTTAGGGTATTGTGATATGTTAGCCATTGCAACATGGTCTTCTTTTTATTTTTCTTAGGTGTTGCTGCTAATCCGGATGCAAGTGTTGGCATGGATGCAAGTGATGACATGGAAGCTAGTAATGGAACTTGATTTCTTAACTTAGGAATTTTATACCAATCTTTCCACATTGGTATCTTGAACTCAACCATTATTCTTGCAACAATAATCATCTCTATATAAAGATCATATGATATCAAAGGCAATTTTTTTTATAAATGAGTAATAGTGCAGAGTAACATGAAGTCTTTGAATAAACTTTCATAAATGAGTATACCTTCAATTGGACCACGAACATCATCAAACTGTTCATAATTGTTCCTTTCATTGTCAGCATAACCTTCATATATTTGAAAACTTAATCTATATTATGTTGAGAATGAAATAAAGGAAGAGATATAAAAATAAACACACAAAGACATTGCAAGAAACACAATAATACAATTGAACTCATATTCTATTAATTAATAGAATACAAAAGACTGTAAAATGCAAAGTGCACAAACTAGCTAGAATGGTGGCAGCTTATCCCTCAAGAGAGGGATGTGTCGTTTACGCTCATTCGCAAGAATTTGGTAACAAAGAGGCCAAAAATTAATTTTAACATAAAGAATCAATGAGAAAACCCTAAACATCTGAAACCTTAACCACAGAAGATGAAACACCAAAAGGTTTGTTGGCCTTAATGTGGTTAGTCGATACATCAACTTCCTAGGGGCGTAGCATTTGCATACGATCTCTATTTGGGGTGATTGATAGCTCATCATAAAGGACTAGACGAGAAGTAAGCATTTCAAACATCCCAGCATCTACCTCTAAATACATATTGGGCATTGCCACGCCAAAAAAACATCATTTAGGGCCTCAAAAAGACCCCAGAAGTTTGGGACCTGTAAAACTATTGAAAATCTACCAAGATGTGGAGCCATTATGAATTGGTGGAATAGGTGGGTGGCCACTAGTATCCACATGAATCGGTCCTCCCCCATTAGGAACAAATGGTCTCCATTTCTTCAATTTTCTCCATCAAATGGGGAAACTTCTGTTAAATCTGACTCCTAGTGAGCCACTTGTCCTGGTAAAAAAATTGCCATGCTTTGATGACCCGATAGAGTTGGATGTTCTATTGGAGGGTGCCCTTCGTCTTGGTGTCCATGATCCAATAAATTGTCGCATGTTTAATGCATTAAGTATTGAATTATGTAGGATCCAAGTGCTCGACCACATTCCAAGTATCATGGAGAGGTGGAAAATATGGTCAAAGCAGTTCCACATTAAATACGGGATGCAAACCAAGGAAAGGAGGAATACTTAATTCAAAATATTTCTCACCCACATCCTTGATGATGGTGTAAGGCTGAATATCAGAGCGGGTGGAGCTTCTGATGGGGTCTCGTGAGGCGCTCTTTCTGCAAATGCATCCATACCATATCTCCCACCTGAAACTTGTGTGATACCTGATGTTGATTGTGGAACTGCTTGTACTTGGCATTGGCTTTCTACAAAATATTATGAAATTTGTATTGGATGTGTTGGATTCATTCAATAAATTGGGTTTCTCAACCAGCCTCAGTATGAAGATGGGAGGACTCCTCCTATGTAGTTCCAATGGGAATATCTATGTCAATGGATTGTGGCCAACCAAGGTCTTCCCAAAATAACGAAATGCCCTTTGGTAGGATCCTTTGAATGAAGACAAGAAATTCTATTGGGTACTCCCATGAGGCTAATGTAACTATGATATCATCCAAGATTCCTTCAGGATTAACCTTTGTCTTATCTGCTAATTCCAAAATAGTTGGGGTAGGTCTAAGAATAGGTTTTAACTTTAATTCCTCCAAGGTAGTAACAGTCATAACATTGATTGTTGCCCCGAGGTATATGAGAGTGTTTCCGATAGGAACCTTATTAATGGTTATTGTTACTATTGGGTTCCCATATTTTGTGACCCTAGGCTACTCTGATATGTACTTAGAGAGTTCTCCTATTAAATGTATCGTTGGAGGATCCTTTTGCTTCCTTCCTGGCTTCTTAATACACAATTTGTTGACCACCTTACTCTAAATTGGAATGTCCTTTATGGCTTGTAGCAAGGGAATTTTGACACAAATATTATTCAATTCATTCAAAATGTCAAATTATGGTCGAGTGGTAGGTTTCTCAATCACTAATATTTTTGGATGAGGAGGGGCCTTTGTAATTTGTGAAGGTTCATTTTGGGAAAGCTTGGGTTCCTGGTCTTTAGGAATGATAACATCTTCCCACTTAGTGTCATCAGTGGGTTGTTTGGGAGTTTCATCTTCTTCTTCTTCCTGGATGACTACTAAAGGCCTCTTCCTATCCAGAACTTTTCCCAACCTTAGTTGAATCTCCTGCAATGGAACAGGAGAAATAACATACATCATAAAGGATTGCATCTCAACATTGTGAAGATGTTGAGTGCATTTTTTATTGGGGTTGGGCACTAGTTGTGTCGGTAATAATGTCGGTCTTGGGGACCTTGCATTCTGGTATTGATGTGGTTGTTCTGGAATAGGAGGTAAAGGTGGGGGGAAAAAACCTAGCAAAAGTTGTGGGGTGTTCAGTAGAAACTGGGGGTAAGGATGAGTGGGCATAGGGACATGTGGAGATTGAGGGTTTCCTTGGGTATGTCCTCCTCTCCATCCTTGTAGCCAAGGATGGTGATACTATTTAGACTAGTTTTTCCAACTCGGTGAGTTCCATTGTTGTGGTTGTTGATAATAAGGTGTAACTTGAGGTTGTATATCCAGGTATGTAGGATGACTCCTAGGATGCCATGGCCTCATAGGTGCATAAGATGATTCCCCAGGATCCCCACTTTTGTAGATGGCTAACAAATTGGGAAATGATGGGAACTTTTCACTTGGGTGATCCTCAATGGAGAAGCCACAAACCGAAATATTATCTAAGGGGAATTCCCTTGAGGAATTCCTCCTCCTGCATCTTGGGAAAAATATGTGCATTGTTTCATTCTCCTCCTCATGTTTCTTTTTAATATTTAGGGTGTCCAACTCAGAACCTATTGTACTTAAGACATATGTTTTGAAGTTCTCTAGGAGGTTCCCTATCTCTATTCTTGTGATACCACCTGAACTAACAGCTTTTAGGTTTCTACTATAAGGATCCTGAACACTCTTCCCCATTTTAGCTCTACTCCTCGAGTAATTCCTACACATTTCACATATTTTAGCAAATGGTTTATGGGAGATGTCACCTGATGCCATCATATTAAGTGTCTCTAGGTATTCTTACAAAATACCTTTAAGGAAAAGAGCCATGACTGCATCATCTGGAAGGTCATGGTACTTTGATTTATGTGACATATATGCAATTTGTTCCATATAATCCTTGAGATTCCTGTCCTCTAGCTTTTGGATTTTGAAAATATCATTATGAGAATCCTTGGACTTGAAGTAGTCTTGGTATTTTTCAAGAAATATATATTTCATTCCTTCACAAGACCTAATATTGGACTCTCCCAACCCCATGAACCATATTAGTGTGGAATCCTTGAGGGTGGCAAGAATTTTTTTTAGTTTATGGGAACCTTGTAAGTAATTGTAGCTCCTACACAAGATGTCTAACTCAAATAGGAAGGTATCTGTGTCTTCACTTATTTTACGGTAAAAGGTGGGCAATTTCAAGAGTGGAATGTTCTTCATATTGACATTTTGTGTGGTATCCAAAATTGGAAACTCGAAGGTGGTTTTGGTTTGGTTTCCAACTTCTTCACCCTCCTCGTGTCTTACATGGTTGTGATCCTCCTGATCATCCATATTGGTTTGGTTTCCAAAGAGAGAGTACTTAAATGGTTTTATCCTTGAAGATAACAAAGTATCCCAAGGTTATTTTCTAGGAAAGGTATCCCTTCGATGGGAAGGTATTTCTACTATTTGGATGTCTGGGACTTTACTCAAGCCAGTTGAAACTATTGGTGCGAAAGTTTATATTTTGGCTTGGGAAACAATTATATTGGTTGAACTATCAAACTAAGTATTCACATGTTCAGGGTCAATGATGTCTATAAAGTTAGGGTCCCCTGATGGTGGTGAAAAAACAAAAGTTGTGTTGGTTGGTTCTAATGAAGGCCTGAGTGGTATTGCCTCTTGTCCCACTACTATTGATGCTTCAATTTTCTGCTCTATAGTGCTCCCTATTTTGGTCTCTTCAGAGATTTCTTTATCTCTTTGGGTTGAGATAACCCCTACTTTCTGGTATCAGTCTGTGGATTTTATGGGTGGAGTGTTCCTTCCTCCAAAAAGGTTAGAAGGAACCTTGGTCAAAAGGTTTGGTTTGGTTTTAATGTAACTGCCCTTTGGGTCCCTAGGTATTTTCATGAAAGCAAAGAAAAAAATCTACCATTAGGTTTGGGGGAACCTGCTATAACAGATGCACGGGTTCTTACCTCTCGTCTTAAAGTTTCCCTGCCACCAAACTAATGCTAAGGTTCATAAATGATCTACTTCCTAACTATTTCCTACCTTAAGACAACTCCCTGGCAACGACGCCAAAAATTATGGGTATTCTATATGCACGAAATCCCTCAATTAAATTTTCAACCCGGGGTAAGTAAACTTAGAGTTATGGAACTGTATGAGCCAAGGCAAAAAATCTAATGGAAGTATTGTTTAACTAAGGGGATGGTCTACCTAAGGATCAATCTACTTAAGAGATGACTCTTTTCATTTTTATCAATTAGCAAATCCTATTAATGAGCTTGAGCTATTTACCCTAAGCAGATTCAAACAATCAATTGATGGATTATTTCTAAAAGAGAAAATCATAACCTATTTTAAACAAGTTAATCTATTCAACCTATTAAACAACAAGAAGTAAATTACTTTTGATATTTTTATCTTTAAGCAAATAAGCAAGTAGACAACTAATTTATCAAGACTATTCAGACAAGTGAACTCTATTCTTAAAAAGAACTCATAATCATTTCTATTTTGCAAAGGAGAAATCTTAACCTACTTAATAAAAAAGCATCATGATTGTATTCAGATTCTAATTAATCAAAAATATTCCTAATTTGCAATAACAGAAAAAGAGAATTCAAAGATGATGATTATGTCTTTGGTGCCGAATAACATCACGATGGCATCTGACTATTAGTGACAATTCAAGAGGGATTAATTCAATGATGACTTCTACAGAGAAATGGAAAGTGTGAATCAAACAATCTAAGGAAAGCTTTGCCATCATAGAAACAACACTAAGTATCTTGGAAATCCATGTGATCTCTAAACTTCATGCATCAATCATCAACAATTAAAAACACTCTTATACTAATTTAGGAAAATTTACAAACTCATGATCTCGTGGTTAAAAATCTTAATTCAAATCCACTCTTCTAATTAAAATTGCAATTCAAATCCATAACTGAGATTTTATAATCTAAATTGAACTAATCCTATCATTAAAACTCAGATTTCAAAACTAGAATGCTTTTTAGAAAACATAACCCCACAATATATTTCTATCCTAACATACTAAAGCAAGATTAATGAACAAAATAGATCTATGAAGACTTAACTGAACTAGTAATTAAATTTAGCTTGATTACAACTAATAAAACTTACAACTATTAATACATTGAAGCTTGCAAACGATCCTAAATGAAAACTTTGTTTACACTAATCCTCTATCTAAGTAATACTCTGTTTTAAATGCCAAAACCAAATTAAGACTTCAATATACTATCTAAGTTAGTATCCTGCAGGACAATTCATTGCTAAGAAATAAGAAACACAACATGATAAATAACCA
>ML845705.1:34028-46699 GCA_009831015.1 Picea engelmannii | reverse complement strand
TGGATGATGTTGATCCAACTTCAGATTGGGTAGCGGAGACTCACCCACCAGAGTTTGATGTTGACCATGATTTGGAGATGGAGTTTGCAGGGCAAGCTCAGATGGATGCAGATCCACTATTAGGGCATTGCAGTCCGATTCCAATGTTAGACATGGCAGGCCCTAGTGGAACTGCAGGTAGGCGTAGTCGTTGTCATATACCTTGTGTGCCTCGTCACGGTCGTACTCGTACTACTACAGCTAGTGCAACTTCAGAGTGTGTAGTCACAAATGTCCCTGATGGTGATGAGTCTGAGTCCGAGTCAGATGATGATGTCGAGGGCACGGATGCCCATGCCATTTCTACTTCTAGCAGTAGTGATGATTGATCGTTGATCAATGAGATAGTGACTTGTAGTCTTGACTCTTGCTAGTATGTGTTTTGTTGTTGTGGCGAGGCCATTTTGACTCTAGAGCTTCCTTGATAATGTATTTATGTTCTGATCTCTAGATATGTATTGCACTTGGTGCCATTTTGATATATTCATGAGCATACTTTGGATATTTTGTCCTAATTGTCTCTAATGCTTTGGAAACATGATTTAAAATCTTAAAAATATATTTTTTCGTTAAAATTTAAATATTTTATGTATTTTTTAAAAAAACCGGTTCGACCGGTTCATTACCGGTTCCGGTTCCGGTACCGGTTTCGGTTTTTAAAACTATGATTACACTAAGAGGTTTCTCCAAGTAATATGCCCATTATGACCTTCTTAGTGAATTTAATTAAGATATGACCCATAATAACTCAAAATTACGAAATTCGTCGAAATGCAACGGAACCAAAGCCATGCTGTGCGGAATGGATTCTGATGATGAACGATGCAAGTTGGGCCCAAATAAACCCCTCAATATCTCTCGAACCCTCTGTCATCCCTATCTGGCTACTTGGGTAGGCATAACACTCTGAAATGTTGTAATGTTATAATGTCCCAAAATGGGGACATTACAAATATGAGGTCATTAGTATCTAGAGTCGGGACTCAAAAGTCTAGAATCAGGGCTCAAAAGTTAAAACTGAACATTAACAATAGGCTCAAGATCAAATGAATCACTCAAAGGATGAAATATAAATGTCAAATGATTGTAAAGCAATGATAAATCATAATTATAAGTAGCCCAAGGTAAATATGTTAGGTAGGGTTTTTAATTTTTTAATAAATTGTTTTTATTTTTTTAATTTTAAGTCTTATTAGGAAAAAAATTAGGGGGGACGCCCAAAAGCCCCCCTTTTCTAGGGGGGTGCCCAAAAGCACCCATTTTGGGGAAACACGGCCCCAACACTGGGGAAACACACCCCCTGTGTCTCCCCGAGTTTCCCCGTGTGTGTGTGTGTGTGTACACACATATATACATAAGTATATACATATCTATATTTATATATATAGATATATAAAGAAAGAAATGATTAAGAAAGAACCAAAAAGGAAAGCAAAGCATGAGCAATGACCCCTCGTTATGATGCCATCATCCCAAGTCTTATGCAAAGAATGCATATCTAAAAAGGAATAAATGAAAGTCAAAAGCCAAAAAAGGTTGAGTGAATAAAGAAAAAGGAAAATAGGGGTTTGGAAAGACAATGCCGAGGAAAGGGAAACTCATTGCATAAGTGCTCTCTCAGACAAAGGCACTCATGTGGATGAATATCCCACATAACCTCACATGACTATGCATGCCACTCATGAAGTTAAACCCCACTTCATACCATCCATCATCACACATGCTCCTTCATGGGTCTCTTGGGAAATACTTCTCCTCCTGGGTATTGGCACATGTAATAGGGGCTAACCATAACCCTCCCATACCTAAACTTGGAAAATGGTGTGAATTCTATGAGTTATTGTGAAGTTTGAAGATGACACTTAATGTGATCTACCTAATGGCATTTACATTTGATAAGATAAAACTTTTGAAGTTGTATTGGACTTGTGTAGATGCCTCGGATTTGATACATGTGGTCACATGAAACCCCTCCTTGGACAATGTACTTTGCATGGCTATTGACTTGGATTGAGCCTTGTCCTTTTGGAGGACGTTGAGGGGCTAGTTGCACACTTTATAGAGAATGCCCCACCTACTTTGAGAGGTCATTCCACCTCTTTGAGGGACATTGGACCTTTGGAGGACATTGCACCCTTGCTGAGTTGTCCTAGCACTTTGTTGGAGACGACATGGCACCTTTGGAGGGGACGTCCCACCTTTTCATGATGATTTGGGCACCTTTGATAAGGCATCACATCTTTTGGCGATATGATATGACACTTGAGCATGAAACGTTGCACCTCTTGGACGGAATGCTTCACTTTTTGAGCCCCTAAACACTACTTTGGAGTGAACCGTCCACTCTTGGAGATCATTTATGCCACACATGTGGCCCTTATCATGCATTTATAAGGGATGATTTGGCATTAGAGCACTTTTACTTGACTTTGGGAGCATCATTGGGGTCTTGTTGACCTATCCATTCATGTATCATGGATTATTTATGTATTATGGCCTTATCTCTAGGGTTTGTAAAGAGATAAAGGAATATTTTATTTTCTTAGGGCTTTGCTAGGAAAATAATGTTATTTTAATGAGAAAGTGGTACATCTCTCATATAAATAAGAGAAACACTTCTCATTTTTTATCTTTGTTACTTGTGGAGAACTACCACTACTTGTCTACTATTTCTCTTCTCTAAAATCACTATGGATGGATAGTTATAGCGACTTCTTGTGGATGGATTTACTTCTTTATGGATGCTCATGGCTAGGGTTTTAACGATTGAAAGATTTCTTGATTAAGTTGTCTTAGCATGCCATTGAGAACTCAATATTGTGTCTGGTGGGCAATGTTGTAATAAAATAGAGTGCCTTTATCCCGTTTAGAGAGGTAGTGAACGAATATGAGAGAGGCAATGAAGGGATACCATATGTAACGACCCCGTCGTTATGACAACAAGCGATGCGCAACAGGTCAATTTTTTTTTTTTTTGGAATTATAACATCATAATAAGAGTGACACCATCGACCCATCAATCACATGCATTAATTGAATCAATCGTTGTGCGCTAGAGTAAATAATTCTAGAACATTCACAAGCCAATCTTAAATGAAGGGTGAGATAAAACTAGTTACTAATCAGTCATGCACAACAAAATTTAAGGTGCAGTGAAGTTAAACCAATGCGACAATTATTCCAAGGCACGCGAGAAATTTGACATCTAAACCATCATTCGTCACAATAAAATTTTCAATGCGTGCAAGAAGAGTAAGATCTAAACATTTATACAATATGTTATTCAAACGTGCATTTAAACTTATTCGCTAAAATAAAACATGCACCATCATTCATAAATGCGCGCATATATCCCAAAAGTAATTATAGTAATATCCATGGTGCCAATAAATCATCGATTAGGTTCAAGAGCGAAGAAGTCCATCACTATTTTCAATCACAAAATTGTCATTAACATTTGAGATGCGCGTTTGATCCAAGCACTGAATTGGACCTTGTTGACCACCTATTCAACTAGGGGGTCAACTCCATGTACCATGAAGATATGCATCATCAGATGCTACCAAGTTAGAGACTATTTGGTTCTACAGGGCAATTTTTGCCTCCAGCACATATTTTTGTAAATGGAATTTCCGCTCTCCTGCGTGGGATAATAATGTAATAGGTCTGCATGAATCATAGTTAGGTCAGTTACCTTAGGATTTCTTCATTAGGAGAGTTCCTTTCATTGAGTGTTTTATTTCCTGAGGTTATTAATTAGGCCTAACCAGCGTTATTAATTTCCCTTGAGTTTTTCACTCCCATTAAATAATTCCTCCAAAGTGGTGAAAGGCGTTCTAATGGATTCATCCTCTGGTAGCTAGTGTTTAGGAATGATGTAAATGACCATGTAATACATCTCAGAAAGTTTCACGGAATTCCATCGAGTCTAGATAGGTTTTTTTAATTAATTAAATTTTCTTAAGGTTGGAAATTTAATTAATTAATTAATTTTTGATAAATATTGTAAAAACTAGGTCCTTGGGCTTTTGATAGGGGTATTTGTGCACAAAAGAAATGGAATGAGACCCCCTACACCCTTGGACCAAGTTTCAGCTCAGTTAGACAACTTTTGCTAGGTGTTTGTCCACAAGGAGTCTTAGTTAGAAAAAAAACAATTTTAATTGCTAAGCCATGACATAGGAAAAATGTTAATTTTGTAATTATTGAGTAAATGGAGTAAAGTAAAGATGGAAAATGATGAGAGAGACATATCCTAACCTACCCAACCCCTTTCCCAACCTTTACACACACTCTCACTCACATATCAATTCAAACCTCCACGCCCCCATGGGGATTTGCACCCCCTCTCTGGCAAAAAGTGGAAACTTGATTTAAATCAAGTCGTGGGCCCTCCCTTATGAAGTGCGCCCTTCCTATCCTTCCCACGCCACCCTTGGAGTGTGTGCCACTCAATCCACCACACTCCCACCTTTCTAATCCCAACAAAACCTAAAAGCTTGCGCCCTCCCTCCTTGAGATCTCATCTTTAGCTTGGGTTTTGACACTTGGCAAAGATCCAAGAGGGGTCACTTTGCCTCTCAAGGTATAAATAGAACCCCTCCCTCACTCATTTCTCACCATTCTCTTGAGTATTGTTATGCTACCATTTTCTTGCCATCTCTCTCTCTCTCATTGTTCATCTTGCTTCCATTCCATTTTGCTCTTGGAGAGCTTGGAGCAATTTTGTTGCTACAACCTCTCTCCTTTGGTAATAAAGAAAGGGTTTGGAGGAATCGTGGAGTACAAGATTGTGTCTTGGTGTTCCATTCATATGAGGTGATCGGTTTCTTGAATATTTTTGTGGAATATTGAGTAGTTTGCTTTGGTAAATTAGTTTATTGAGCTAGGTTTAGCAATAGTGTAGTTTCTGGCCTATATGTTTTGTATTTGCTAATGATATAAACTTTGTTGTGTTATTGGTTTATGCAATACATTATCTACTCTTTGTCTCACGTTTTTGTTCAAGGTTTGCAAGTTATCTCAAGGAGCTTTGTTGGGATAGATTCGAGCAAGAATCTACCCTCACAGCTTATTGAAAACTTCATAAGCTTTTCCATTTATTTTTCTGTTATTATCTCATTCAGACTTTGGTTGCTAATGCTCTTAGATAGGTCATTTAAATACATAAATTTTCTGGTTTTTATATGCAGAAAATTTATGTTGCAAAACAAAGGTTTTCTTAACATTTTTGGGTGTGTTGCAGCATTTCCAGCAAGCAATAGCTTGCTGGTTTTTGTAGGTTCTCGCCAGGTCAAGGGTACATGCTGCTCATTTTCAGTCACAACACATTTCCAAAGGCCCCCTTTTGATGTGGTAACAAAACCCCTTCTCTTCTCCATCCTTCTAAGCATTGTAAGCAAGCCCAAAGGGGGTCCCCAAATGGCTGTTTTATATTTCTCATTTCATTTTTTGTTTTCGTAAAGTAGTGTGGATAGGGTGTGTGTTTAGTTTTAGTTTAATTCTTTTTTTTTTCTTTTTTTTTTCTGATTTCTAACCCCCATAGTATAGCTAGCTTAGTTGTGGATGTCTAATATACTTATGCTCATGGTTAAAATTATCTAGTATTAGATCTCACACATAACTAAATGCTAGTTTAAGCCCATGGAGGCATAGGATTAAATCCTGTGCTTAGTCATTTCTTCACTTGCAAGCTCTTGTTTCTTAAGCATTTATCTTTCAGTTTGCGAACACATATGGGCATGTTAATTGTAAAGTAATCACTTTCATTTCAGCATTTTTTTCAAGTTCTTTATGTGCCTTACATGTAATAATCTTGTGATCTAAGAACTTCATTCTTCACTACTTGTTTCGGTTTTGGCACTTTTGGGGCAAGCAAAAGTCACGTTAATACATTCAAACACCTAAAAACACTTAGTCCATAGGCCTAATAACCAACTAGACTTAATAGGGCACCTTTACCAACCCATCTTAGCCATTTAAAACGAGGACTAGAGGAAGAAACAAAAGGTGATAGGTCGAGGACGGTCTCGTGGCGCTCAACATCCTTTTCCGAGAGTACTCTATTGAGTCTATTCCTTTGGGCTGACCTGTGGAGCTAGGGTAGGCCTCGTTGCCATACTTTTTGAGCACCCAGCAGTTACTTGGTACAAGTGGGGAGAGTATTGGGTTGACACTTAGCTAGGATTGAAACTTCACTTAACAATTTTTAATCAATCCTCAATCCACAACTCTGGGCAATCTATTTAACTTGTCTCTTGGTGATTTACATTTACACTTGCAAGCACTCTTTCACTTTTACATTTACATGCAAGTTTAATTTATTTTTTGTGGATGAACCACTAAGTAGTCATTAGTTGGTCTTGTGGACATTTTCCTTCAGGCATTTCATTTTTAGTAATTT
Source organism: Picea engelmannii (assembly GCA_009831015.1). Lineage (NCBI taxonomy): Eukaryota > Viridiplantae > Streptophyta > Pinopsida > Pinales > Pinaceae > Picea > Picea engelmannii. The sequence goes on along the minus strand of ML845705.1, from coordinate 40,257 downwards.
GGTATTTATCTCTTTGGTGTGATCACTCAAGAAGTTGTGCATCCTCTTGGAGGCACTATCTTGTTGGGTCTTGAGTTATTTTTGTGTGCCATTGAGAGCAGTCCAATAGAGCAAGTGCATCCTTTTGAGGAGACACTCTATTGTGAGCATGATAGGCCTTGTGTGTTGATGAATGCATCCTCTTGAATATCTTTAATCCCTGCATATACAAGTAATTGTTAGTTGGTGCCTTGTATCCATTGTATCTTTTAGCATAACTTTGTTGTAATCTTTAGATATTCTTTATTGTACCTTTGTATCTAATTTGTATTTAGTCTTGTTCTAATCTTTGTAAATCTTGTGTAATCAACCTCCCTAAACTTAGTTGACCCCTTGCCCAATCTTAGGCACTAGTCTTAGTTGTCCTAGGCAAAGGCTTGCCTGACATATTAATTGTTGCACTTGTATTTGTTGCCTTCGCATCACAGGCTAGATTTTCCCCCAACCTTTCTAACTAATTAAAACCAGCTCCTAGAAATTAAATGTTAATCTCATCTAGTAACTAGGGTCTACCCCCCTTGGCTTCCCTAGGAGTAAGCCTAGACGGAAGAGGTTCAAGTCAAAGTGATAGCGTGGGCTTTGAACCTAGGCATTGTGCCTCCAAGGACACACTTAGCTCACGTTTGCAAGTGTGTATAAGGACGACAACAGACCTAAATCAACATCAGTGCAATGAGCGTCGTTAATCTAAGCAATTAGGAATTCCTGCATCCACATAGTTATGTTGCGCGCGAGTAATAGAAAGCGTAATCAATTGGTTTTTATGGTGCTATAGTAAACTAAACCCACCATCATCCATACATCGCATTAATCAAGGCGCAAGGTAATTGCCAATTCATAAACCAAGGCGTAAGAGAAACATAAGCATATTCCAAAGCACTAGAGGAAGCAAATTCAAAACCAAACATACTATCACCTAAATGACATTATTAAAGGCGCGCAAGTAATCTAAGTACTTGTTAATCATACCCCACACTAAAACAAAGCGCGCAAGCAACTTTATTCTTAATCTCAGCAAATTGACGGTGGAAGGTATAAATTCAATTACTTTATGCAGCGCCTAAGTAGCTACAAAAATCGTCCATACCTTATATAATTAAGCGCGCGAGGTAATTAGTATCTAAATGACAATCCTTACCTTACTCTTCCAATCGCGCAAGAGTAAAAGATGCTAAAAGGTATAAGATAGTGATAATAAATTACCCAACTCAATCTTCCTTGAAGGGGGGTTTCCTTTTTCAATAACTTCAACTGTTAAGAAGGTAATTTTATTTCACTGAACTTCTTTTCTTAGCCGACCCCTAAAAAAATTATCAAGAAAAGCTTGGTCTGGTTGTGAGAGAGCAACACTAGTTTAACTCCTGGCCTCTAAACCCCCATGCCTAGATTCAATTGAATTAAAAGGCTCTTTTAATTAGCAGCCAACTTCACTAAGAATACAACGACATTTAGATCCCAAGGGAGGATTACTTAAAGCATATAAGTACACTGATTCTATAAGATTTGAATCTTGCTAATCCTGTGTCCTCTTTAGTTACCATCAAAGTTGAGGATTGATAAATGCAAAAAAAATTGCTAGAAGGTTCAACATTCACAAGCAGCGTTAAATAGGGTAAAAATTTATTTAAGATTTTCTGTAAGAGGACCTAGATAACTTCTTGTGTTTGTGAAGTTTAGACTGGCAGAATGGTTGGGGTGGTAAAAATTAGAGTTTCACAGTAAAGATAAAAGTTGTCGTCTTCTGCAGGTACAGTCTTCACGCACTTACGCTACAAGCATATCAACCTCGCAAAAAGATAACCCGCCACTAGATTAATAGCAATAGTGTGGCAGGATTCTAATCCTAGGATAAGAAAAAGGCTCGCTTGCAATGGAGACTGCTCCTGAAATTTAAGCAGAAGGACGAGGTTAAAAAAAACGGGGTTTAAACACCAAGGATGGAGCTATCAAATAGCAACAAGAATTGGCTCGACGCCCAATCTCTCAACTGCGCATCAAGTCAACAAGTCACCACACACAAGCCAGCGCTCGAGTTAACTGCCAAGTCATTGAAGGGAGGAGCCACAAGGGGCTTAATTCTTTTCACCACGCATCATGATACAAGGCAAAGGTTGACCAACTAAACCGCTCTCAGGAGGCACCGGGGTAAAGTTCCAAGCGCACACAATGCCAGTGGAGAAAACACAGGTAAGGTGGGTGGATTTTGTTGGGTAAAGGTCCAGGCCCTCTCGCCTTTCCAGGGACCAGAAATTCGCCGGAGAAAACTCAAAAGATCGAGCGAATAGCTACAGGGAGGGCGCAACCTCTGGGCGAGCCTGAGCAATACGTAGTCCAGAACTTAAACGGTGTGAGAGGTAACAGGAAAACGCGAAGGGCATCTCGCCCTTCCAAAAATAGCTCCGACTCAAGGAGAAAACGGGAACAAACACACCAGGTAAAACGCATTAAACCCGCAAGGTCTATGCAAGGAGGGGATTGGCAGACAGCGCCTGAGGGTAAACTCGACTCCAGTCTCGGCCAGGAACTAAAATTTCAAGGGTTCCTGCTCCATTGGGCGCCAAACTGTTCACACAAAGAGAGATGGCCGCTATGAAAGTCTAGAGGGAGTTACACCAGTTTTATTTTCTTTTTCTTTAAGGGAAACTGGTGAAGACTATCAAGTACAGTGAGATGCGATCCAGAGGACCAATTCGGTTATGCCCATCCTCCGACACAGTAAAAGATAGGTTGGGACTTCACTGTAACACTGTCTGGCATCGAAGCCCAAGGCTTTTGATGCTTGGAATGCATGAGTGTTTTCAGGTAGAAGGGACTTCCACGGAATTCCAGTGGTTACTTCAGTGCAGGTAAAAACAAGGATAACTTCTGGGAGATGTGCTGAGGGTGAGTTAGCCCCGATCTCAAGCGAAATCTCCCCGGGTAGCAAAGGCATGGCTCAATGCGAAGCAAGAGCTTAGAACGCAGAGGGCAGTGATGTGAAGGCGCTAGGCGACGGGGTGAAGGCACTTAGATTTTACCCTCAAGAAGACACAGAGAAAGGAAGGCGAGCTGAGTCTTTAGTAAGGAAAAGTGCAGAAATCAAAACCCAAGCTGAAAGGGCGACATCCGAAAAACATATTGAATCCATCTGAATATGATTACGTTCGTTCCGAAAATAAATGACATCAAAATACTTAAGAAAACAATATTATTACAGTTGAATCCATTGCAAATAAAGCGACATAGAATGCATATATAATCGAGCTTATTACAAATCAAAACCTATTATTCCATATATACATTTTTAACAATTTTACAAATGAAAAATTTACACAAGCGTATTGTAACCGAAGGCGGAGAGTCTGAGGTCGTTGTCCCGCGCCTGTGCTCTGTCCAGCTCCTGCTGGCTAACCGCTAAGACCTCATCGGTACCTCCTAGCCATCGCTAGGGGTACTCTTCTTCCCCATGAGCCCCCCGAGCCACAAAGAGGCCATGCACACAAAACCAGAGAAAGATCTAGCACCCAACTCGCCTCGCAAGGTCGAGCTACCACTCTCTATCGAGCTGGGCAACCCAACTCCCACAAGAGAAATTTAGTCAAGAAAACTATCGGCAACGTAACCTTACGCCTACCAGTCGTGATCCATACTCCTCCTTCGCCATCCTTTTTATAGAGTTTTATGGATGGATTTACTTCTTTATGGATGCTCATGGCTAGGGTTTTAAAGATTGAAAGATTTCTTGATTAAGTGGTCTCATTTTATCTTGTGGATTTTGTTTATGAATAACTATAAATGTAATTGTGCTTCTCTAGTGGTGGTTGTGCATTCTCTTCATATTTTTCTTGAAAAAATCTCTCTTTTCAAAGCTCTTGGAAGATTACTAGTGGAGTATCTTCCCTTGAATCATCTTGAAGTTTTGTAAGGCACTAGGAGGATCTTCTAGGGTTTGTAGTGGACAACCCTAGATATCACCCTAGATCTACCTACATCTCCTAAAGGGAGTCCTTAATTAACCCCATATGCCCCAAAAAATATAGTAGGCACTAGTCTTGTTCCTTTAGTCAATCATTAACGTAAAATTCAACTTTTATTTTATGTTTTGGGGTAAATTTAGGGTTTTGTTAGCTTACATTTAATTTTCAGCCATCAAAAAACCTAGACGTCTAGGGTTTTCATGCATATTTTTGACGTAAAGTTCTAGGATTTTCTTGCATGTTCTTAACCTAAAATCTAGGGTTTTCTTGGATGTTTGACCTAAAATCATTTTATTGCGAAAAACGTGCCTTGTTGATTTATATTGCTACACAATTAGGGAATGTCTTGTTTTAGTTGGCTGTTATATGCCTCGTAATTTTCAGATTTTAAAAGTTAATCAAACCCTAGATTTATTCATTATTTTAGCCCTACTTTCTACTAATTTATAACTCATTTTGATGGCTAAAGTGTTTTGCTGCTGTAACTTGTTTACTACTGTAATTTATCTATTTTTATACAAGTTTTGCAACAACCTTGATTAATTTTCAGATTTGAGTGGTTTGGGGATCATTTTACATTGAATAATAACTTGATTACCCCCCTAAATCAGCCTTAAAATACATAAAACCCAAATCTGGTTACCTTATCCTCACCTTGTTTGATATATTCCATTGGTGGTAAATTGGGTAACCACATAGAAGGCCTTAGACTTGAATGTGTCTTGCATTAGGATTCCTTGAAGCCACTAAGGAAGCCTCCCTTGTGTTGGATTTATACTCCACTAAAATGCTAAATCCAATGTTATCCTTCACTAAAACGATAAATCCAACACAATGGTGATATCTTCTAATGTTCCACTCATTTTGCACCTTGTGAAGGCTTTGTACTAGGGTGCAAAATTGTGTGATAACATTTTGGCACCATTGTTGAGGAGAATTGAGTCTTTCTCCTTGGATATTTGAAGTCTATGTTTCAACCTTTTTGATGAGTAGAAACCAAAGCCTTATCTAAGATTAGTCATCCGGTGACTCCAATGAGGGAAGAAGCCCTTTTCCCTATGCAAATTTTGAAGACTATGTGCTTGTGAGGTGAAACAAGTATCATTGTGTAGGCATTTGGGATTCACCTTGGTGACTCCACACACACATGTTTGATATAAGGTATCATCTCCTATTTTCAAATTTCATATCAATTTAAGTGTTAAATAAAGTGATATGGCACAATGGGAATTGCATGAATTGCATCCTCCTCTTGATATTAAGGATATTCCGAGATACCCAAATAACCTCCCTCCAAAATGGGAAAAGAATATTCAAAAGTTTGATGGTGATGCTCTTTGTGCTATTCCGCATGTCTCATCATTCTTTAAATATGTTTCATAGTTTAAAGAAATACATGAGCATGTCTTAATAAGACTATTTGTATTTTCTTCGGAAGAAGAAAAACAGAGATGGGTCAAGTATTGTAGTGGCCCAAGGAAGATAACTTATTTTGCAGGTTTGATCCGAGTCTACGCTACGAGGGAGCGCCCCCCCGACTCCGGAAGCGTGCTCCCAAAGGGAGCGTTTAGGAAGCACACTTCCTGAATGCTCCTGTTCGGGAGTGATTTTAGAGAGAGTGCTCCTAGGGAGAAAAAATCGCTCCCTGCCCAATCCGGGAGTGCTCAAGGAGCGTGTTAAAATAATGTAACTGCGAAGAGCATTCTTATTATTATTTTATTATTGGATTAAATCCCCATTGCGGATTAATCATGTCATTATTATTATTATTGTTATTGGATTAATCCCCATTGAGGATTAATCATGTCGGTAATTGTATAAGGACCAAATCCCCTTTTGCGGATTGGTCATCGGACAATTACAAAGGACAGAATAAGAAGTCGGCCCTAGCAGTTATAATGGAAGACCCAGAATTAATTAAAGGTGGGTTTACCCACCCAGAGTGAGAGGTCGGCCCTGCTAGTTGTGACTTTTCACACGTGCCAGTTTGATATAAATAAGAGGCTAGCGCCTCACTTCAAACATACAACTCACTTGCTCATTCTCTTATGAGGCAAGCTGCAATTACCAGTTGGAGAGAGGAGAAGAAGAGTGCCGCATCTCTTGGGGAGGACTTTCTGTATTGGTTTGAGTTATCTCTTGAACATTGTATAAGCTATTTATGATAAGGAAGTTTTTGCTGGGTTTTCTTCCCCTAGAGGGTTTCCCAGGATAAATGTTGTGTCTCTTGTGAA
>ML845705.1:0-18269 GCA_009831015.1 Picea engelmannii | reverse complement strand
GACAGGACAAGTCTGGTGGAGAAGAAGAAAGATGGGCCCTCAAGGGCCATGCTCAAGTCGATCCGCTCTCGGTACTCCATGTCTAGGACCATGTGGGCCTCGAGACATGATCTCCTAGTTATCCCTAGATATCGGGGATAACACTTACCACTTTCCATATTTATTCCTTCCATCTCCCCTATCCTTGTTTGGGCATTGGGATTGGCTACACTAGGAAGGATTGTACCTTACCTCGTGGGAAGAAGTGGCTAAAGGCCCAGACAGTAAAAGTAGCTGGCACGAGTTAAAAGCCAATTTTGTAACCTTCGAGATGCTTCGCCCAGGGATCCCCGAGAAAGCAGTGAAAAGATTCTTAGTAGGAAAAGGGGACCCACAAGATAACATAAACACTCAAATTACTAGTTGATGGATAGGAGGTCTCATCATGAGCCGACCTATTATGGCCATGGGCATGTAGTGATATGACACTACCACCTATCTGGTCACCAAACCAGGGTAGTGGCTCTTGGTGGCATAGCCAAGAGAAAGGGGGTCTCATCACGAGCCAACCTTCCCATTTCTATGAAATGTTTGTGGATAACGTTGTCACCTCTGGTCATCAAGCTAGGACAGTGGCCCTCAACTATTTCCTTGAAACACAAGAGAAAAAGATTAAAAGAAATAAGGCTAAGAGTAAAAGGCAATGAATGGGCTAGGAAACAATTGCATCCATGACAAGGTGCAACTCGCCCTCCACAAAGGCACCCACAGGTAAGACTCTACATTTCCCTGTTATCACATGCACCCCATGCCCAAATATTTACCCCATGCCACCTCATACACTTACATGACTTGGACTAGATCTCACCTGGGAAGCACCCCAAACTTAAGAGAGGTTAGCCCAATAGGACACCCTGAGACCTTCTCCAAACTTAACTTGTCAAATTGCATAACGTCTTTGAGCATTTGTTTGGGTTGAGAGGGGGTTGAGAGGGGGTTTGATGCACATGTTTAGGTAATTTAATTATTGGATGTGATTTACATGCTATGATCCCTATGACTTCTGAACTCCTGGAGGGCGTACTTCTTGTTGCTGCAGGACCTTGCCCAGTGGACAGGTACACATGAGGGAATGATTAGCTCAGACCTTCATGAGGCTCAAAGCCCATAGATGGATGTTGAAACCCCAGCCAGGGATAAGAAGAGATTGAGGGTTTGCACCAGATGAAGGAAGGACATTACCTTTGGAGGCATTGTAGAAGACCTAAACCTGAGCTCTCATGCTTCTCCCACTTGGACGTTAGCCCCTGAGGGCCCTAGACGTCACCATGATATCCCTAGAGGTCATCCATAGCTAGGGTTTCATCTTTGGAGGCATTTATGAGTTTGGTGGCACGTGTGGGCATCATTTTAGGCCTCTAGAGGCCAAGCGTTCCACTTTCCTTGCTCAATGTTCCACATATGGGGCTCAACGTCACCTTAGAAGGGCATGACATCGCCCTTGGAGGAGATTTTAGATGTAAATTGAATTTATTTTGCTAGAAGTGTATTTTTTGAGTAAACTGGCCAAATCGGCCTTGATTTTGACCTAAAATTAATTAAAGGTCAAATTGTTGTATAAATAAACATAAAGTGACATTCATTTGGATCATAACTTGTCATTGGAGACAAGATGTCTGAAATTTGCGCCCTATTAGGGTTATTGGCTGAAATTGTGAGGCACCACTCTTGTTTAAGGCTTGTATTTGCAACTTGGATCAATTTTTGGAGTTTCATGGTGATCTTGCATGGTATACTCATGATTATTCTTGGTGCAAGTAAGTAGAATCTGCATTTTATCATCTATTGAATAGTTTAAGGTATGGTTTTATTTGCTCATACAAGATTATGAAATTGCATGGTATATTTAATGCTTGAAGTAAGAAACTTCAGTTGCTACTTTCTTACTTTTTATTTGCCAAGCTTTCACTAAACTGATCTAGTAACTAGTGAAACCCTAGAGCCCTAAATTGCTAGCACTCTAGAGGTTTGCATTTGGTTATTGTTGCATAAGTTATATTCCATAGAAAAGTTAAGGAGAGCAAGGCACTAGGGCCTAGAAGTGCCTACACCCTAGCACTTTGTCTCTCGAGGTCAAAATCTAGGAGGACTTAAGTTACTACTTCTCCTAGACTTTTTCCCCTCTTAGAATTTTTTGTATCATCATTAATTTGCAGCCTTAGAAGAAGTCGCCCTCCTTGATTCCATTACCCTTGAAGGCACTAGTCTTCTTCTCTTACTTCTTGACAAGACTCAACTCAATCTCTTTCACTTCATACTATAGTAATTTACTAACCTAGCATAGATTACTAACCACTAAGACTGCTGCTGCTAATATCACTGTTACAGCCTCTTCTTAGTAGCCTTATCAAGCCTATCAACCAAGTAAACTAACCCAGAAATTGCACAAACCAAAGCACTATCACTTTGAGGCTTTAAACTATCCTTGTTACTATTCTGAAGGTGCATTTCTGAAGCTGTTATAAGTCACTTTGCTGCTGTTATAACTATTGCTACAGCCACATTTTGCAGCCCTTATCAGCCCATGCTAACAATAAAACTGCCCAGAAAATTGTGCTAGGCAAATTGCTATCATCAAGTGTTAAAAGTGTGTGTTATTGCCTTAGAAAAGTACGTTTTTCTGAAGTGGTTTGCTGCTGTTATAAACACTTTGACAGTCCCTTTTTTAAGTCATATATTGACTTGTATTTATCTTGAAAATTGTGAGTGACAAAGCATTATCAAGTTTGCAAGACTCTTGTATCTTTTCCTTGTCATCATAACTTGCAGCTTTCAAGATACATTGCTGCCACTGTAATCGCATCTTTATTGTATAATAACTTGTTCTGGCAGCACATAATTGGTTTAAGAAGTCATTGATTATAATTGTTGCTACTAATGTTTGATGTTTCATTGGTAAAGGGAAGGTACAAACCCACTTTTACTTTCACTTGTCCCTTTAAACTTTACCCAAGTGACTTCTACTGTTGAGTGACCTAGAGAGGGGTGGTTTTTTCACCGTATCTTTTTTCCTTTCATCAACCAACTAGGTCCTGGGACGTCTCCCTTGGAGTGAGGTTTTCCTCCTCCTAAAGAGAAAGAGGTACCCTATTGGGGTGACAGTGATATGGTCACCTCCGTGTTACGTCAATGTAAGCCTACTTGCCTTTAGGCTTTGGGAAAGTATAGATTGCGTGATAACAGTAGTGACAAACAAATAGAAGTGGACAACACATACCAAGGAGAGGAGGAAGGAATGGAAGGGGATGAAGACAATCAAGGATGATTTTAGGGGCTAAATTTCACTCATGGGCTAAATTACCAAGTTTTTTCCCAAAAGAATATTCTCTATTCTAAAAATGATTCGCCCAAATTCTATAGGATAAAATTATTTTACTTTAAAAATCGCCAAAATTTTATACAAACTATATAAAATCCTTAGAAATTTGAATATTTTTACAAAAATATCGCCAAACATTTTATAGTTGGCATATGAAGGATTAGTAAGATTCACCAAGGTTTCTACATTTTAAAATAAATTTTCATCCTTAAAATCATCCCCAAAGACCATGGAAATGATAGTGATGATCATGATCCCCAAAAATCCAAAGAGAAGCTCACACCTCTGTGGAAGTATGTCACAAGAATCGGGGGAGGGAAAGGGGGTTGAACCACAATTTATATGCCATCATTGTCATACATAATACACAGGTTCCTATACCCATGTGAGAAAGCATCTATGTGGGACTATGTACTGGGATGAAGGTAAGAGTATAGGAGTCAAAACCTATGTGAGTGTGCCACTCGAAGTCAGACTCAAATACCAAAGGGAAGAGGAGGCAACACAAAACAAATCCAAAAGACTAAAGGTTGAACCTGAGAGTGCACAAAGAATGTTCACTGGTCAATCCCCATCCCCCATGCTAGTGCATTCTCGCCTTCATCTTCAAGGCGTAGAACACTATCAGATTTCCTTGACCAAGGTTGTAGAGATGATATGGATGCAAAAATTTTCAGGTTTCTCTATGCATGTGATATACCATTCAATGTTCTTCGCTCACCATATTGGCATGAAATGGTACAAGCCATCAATGGTGCCCCTAAAAGATACAGGAGCCCCTGTAATGTCCTCACTGAATATTTTGGAATTTCACTTTGTTTGCTGTGTAGTCACTTCGTCAAACAGTTGGATACTATAGAGATTTTGTGTGTGTATTGCTGATATATGGTTTCCACAAACAGTTTGCCATTTTGAAGAGTATTTTAATCACATAAAATAGGATAGCAATACCACGAAAATATACATGATATAGGCCAAGATTTATTACATTAACACCATTTTGCAGCAGTAATAAATGTGGTCACAAACAGCGATAAATGCCAGCCATAAGTAAACAAGATCTGGACTGTGTACTAAAAAGAATGGCTGTAAATACCTCTAGAAATTACACAGCAGCAATAACATGCCTGGAGAATGTAATTACATATGCAGCAGAAAGATAAAATAGCAACAATGGATGGTTGTTGTGAAGACGCCTCTGCTCCAGCACTACGCTCTCAATATCAGCCTCAAACCCTATCCACAAAATCGCTTCCCACTGAGGAAACTCGGCCACAATAGAAACTAACTCGATCCTCTAGTAGAGAACTCACCCCACAGTATAATAACTCAACCAACAAGAGAGGTAACGCTGCCAGTCTCAAGAGATGCGCCCAGAATGTGAAGACTCAGTCAATAATAAATAACTCGGCCTCCACTGTACTCAGTATGACCTCCAATAACAGAATACTACCTTCAACAGGTAACTCGGCCTCCTCACACACTGAAAGCATCCAGCACAAGAAAAAACTCAGTTTGAAGAAGAAATACAACCCAGCAGTGTGATATCTTGGCCCAGATCTGAGATAGTTCGTCCAACAGGGGGAAAATAGGCCCTCTCTTGAAGATATTCGACCTCCCTTCAGTACAACTCTGTCTATATAGTGAACTCAGCCTTCTCAAACAACAACGACCTCCACAAATGAATATCTTAGCCTCCAAGCACCAAACGTAGCCACAAACAAATAAACTCTGCAACTAAAAGGGAAATCTCAGCCGCAGTAAAGAACTTTGCTACCAATGAAGCACAAAGAAGAAATCTGGATGATCTCTTCTCTTTGACTAGCTAGGGTGGATGGTTTCACCACCGAACCCAATCCCAAACTTCTCTACAGTTTTTCATCCCAAGAGCCAAAGCCACAAGAGCTCTCTCAATTTCGTTTTAGAAAATAACAATTGCATAATGAGAGAGGGCACCCTCATTCTCCTTTTGTTTCTTGGCTAACCTTTTTCAGACCCTTTTACCCTTTTAATAAAGTAAAGTGACTTTATAAACTTAAGTCACATAAAAACACCTTTTTAATTAATTACTCAATGTCACTTTTTAAAAAGTTACTTTTCCGCTCCGATGACATTAAATAATTAATTAATCACCTTTTTCCACCGACTATAGCCTATGGGAATCACTTTAGGCTATTACATCAATCTCCTGGAGAGATCATTTGGAAAGGGACATTACAATCCTCCCTTCCTGAGATTGTTTGTCCTCAAGCAACTGCAAGTTTGGATGCTACAAGATCTGGTCGCCTTGAGTCATCTTGTGTCGTGCCGTGTCTCTTTGTTCCTTATCATTGAGTCTTTTGCTCTGAGTCAGTCGTCCCCCTCATCTAACAATAGGGATATGGTACCTGGTTCTTTCATCTTGTATCTTCTTATGTTATCACTTCATGTTGAGGGAAGAGAGACATCATTGCTCTTCTTTTTAGTAGGGCATCCTATATCGACTTCGACACAATATCTATGGATGACCTAGAAGTAGAGCGTCTTGGTAGTCGTTAGCCTCATTGGCGGTTATCTCACGCCCGACAAGGTTGAGTCTCATTGGGCCTTGATTGGATGATCCTTGTCATTGTTCGACTTCAAAACATCTTTCACAGTGACAGGTTGTGCTCATACCTTAGGACCCATTGTCATTATTGGTGGTGTTCCTTCGCACTTGACAGGTGTTTTCGTTATTGACATATGATTAAGTGACTCTCTCCCTTGTGTCGACATCAACACATTTACCACAAGGAGGAGTGTACATATTGGGTGGTAGCATGTAACGGATTTGGATGAGACATCTTGTGTTTCAATGATTCAGTAGGAGGTTTATATTGATTTGACTCCATTGCTCGTTGGATAGACTTTGATATCACATGTCAACTTACATGATTTTCTCAATCAACTTACTGGGCCTTCTCTTCTTCCACATAGTTACAGGGGTATTCTTGGTACATATTTCTTATTTACTCACAAAGCATTATTGGTACATCTTACAGATTTCTCACAGACCATTAGTTTCAATTTTAAAGACACAAAGATTCATATGGTTCTCGATATCCCACAGGGGGATCCTGTCCCCTTGAGTCGCCACTATTAACCCATGGATTTTCACCCTTGAAAATCTTCAAGGTTAAGAGCCAGCATGCACTATTTTTGGCTAGCATTCAGAGATTTCCCAGAGTTTAGCACTTGTGTGAGTCAGAGGTTGGTTCCCATCAGAGATAGGTACATGATCGGTATATGATTGTTTTGTTTTAGAGTTAGAGCTAGCTTGGTTTCCCATGCATTCGAGAGAGACGTTTACATACATCAGGTGTCTCTACTTTTTAGGAGACAGTGATTGAGTTGACAGTTTTGAGCAATTTTGAGCATACAAGGTTGGTCCTTGCATGATTTGAGCCCGATGGCACTTTTCGGGGTGACATGCAAGAAGTTTATATTTTTAGCAGGTTGAGCTTCAGGCCTTAGATTGAAATTTTGAGCGTGTAGTATTGATCCTTGAGACATTCTGAGTCTTTTGGGCCTTTTCCAGGTGACATGCATGATATTTCTATTTTTAGCAGGTGGAGCACTAGGGATCGCATGTCAATTATGATTGTAGATTTGGAATCCTCTCAGAAAAACGAATCCAATGGGTATGATATCATTGACATGCAAGCACATTCTATTTTTAGCAGTGTCTATTTTTAGACATGGGTTTACTTGGTAGTAGTCTTCTAGTCATCTTGATGTTTTTGACAGTTTCCTAAAATTTGGGAGTCGGACCCTATGTTTAGCAGTTTTTATTTATAGTAGGGGTGATAAGTGGCAGGCTCGGATTCTGACATTTGGCAGAGTTTCAATGTGATGTGGAATCTACATGACATTAATTAAAGAGGGGTGCACTTTCCAAGGCAAAAGCATTAAAGTCAAAATTAATTAAGGTGAAGAGGTGGCGCATAGGATGAGGTGATTGAGCCAATCAACGCTCAATTTTCTCATCAACTTTTCCTCACTCATCATAATTTCACTTTTCGTGCATTGATTTCACCAAATTCCACTTAATTTTCTCTTAAACACTAATTTCGTAAAAAATAGGGTGAATTTAAGGGCAAAAATAGGATTTCTAATTTTATCCTCCATGGCTTTTTCCTCACTCAAAGCTAAAGCGCATGACCCCTTCTCATTATTCACTCTTTCTTTCCTCAAGTGCACCCTCTCTCTCACTTGTCTCCCTCACATGTGTGGCTCATTTAATGAGCTACACTCACTCCTCTCTCTTGCTTGAGGCATCTACTCATCCTTCTTCCTTTTCCTAAGCCATTAATCCACTAGTGCACCTATTTCAGCCACTCTCTCTCACACGTGGGGGTTTTATTTGGCTCTCTCATTGTGAGTGCGCCTCCTATATTTTAGGGTGCATTCTCATCTCCAGGCACACTTGTCACTCACTCATTCCCTCACACTCACTCTCCTATCTCCTAGCATGCGCTTATATCCTCTTCCTAACCTCTATTTCCTCACTCCTCACGTCCTATTTTCTCCCACTCCCACAATTCCATGTGTATTCTCTCATAGCTAGTGCGCAAACCCCCCTTATTTACTATCTCTTGCCACACATTCATTCCCTCTTGCTGTCACACGTGGGGGTTTACTTGGTTTCTCATGTGCATCTACCTTCTATCTCTCCCACTTAGCTTTTCCTTCTCATGCACATGCATTCTTTTCCCTCTCTCCTATTCCTATGTGCCCTTTTTAGTTGCTTGGTAAAGTGTGCCCTTGAGGCTATATATTGGAGGTCGAGCTACATTGTATGGGTCATATTTTTGCAGCAGTGGCATACTATCATTCTTTTCTCTCTCTTATTCTCTAGTCTAGCCACTCTCTCTTTGAGCAAGGATATTCATTGTACTGGTTGTGGACTTGTTGATTGTGGTGCAATCAACCCTTTGGCAAGCCTATAATAATGAGGTTTTGTGTTTGTTTCCGAAGCTTCCTTCTTGTTGGCATCTTGTTTTGTTCTTACAATTAGTTTAGTAGTTCATACTATTCATTGTGATATTAACCTAACTTTTGAGTAGTTTCTCCTCTATGTTCTTCAATCCTCTCTTGTGCTAACCCTGCAGAATACCTCCAAGCTACAAAACTATCTTTTCCCCCACATCTTGGGCAGTTTTAACACACTGTCCAAGACATATTAGCTGCTGTTTTTTTGTCATTAATTGCAGAAAATTAGACTTCCGGACAGCAGCAAATTACCCTAGGGACTCCCCCCAAGGGTTGGCACACACCAGCCCAAACAGAGAGGGGTCTAGCGCATGACAATTTGGAGATGTTCTCCTTTAATTAGCCACTTTTCCATCGCTAAAATTTCTGTTATATCAGCTCATATTGGATGGTGAAAAAGTGTGCTAATGGTGTCTAATCTACTCAATGAGTCACATAGAATATGAATCTCTTTTTAAAGAAAGCATAATACACAAGCTTTAGGTATTGTTATCCCCCATTCCTAGGGATAACTAAGGAGATGATGTCTCGAGGCCCTCAAGTTGTAGACATGGAGTACCAAGAGACGGATTGGCCTACAATGTCCACTTAAACAGATGGAGCCCCGCCTCACCACCATACTTCCCCGTTCGATGTGATGGCATTCACCACGCCAACTTGCTTCCAGAAGACAATGGGTCTTGCTCCATGAGGTAACAAGTCAAGTGTCATGGTAAGTGTCACCTTAGTACTTGAGTCATTTGAATATGTTGCATTAAAGATTCTCTTGATTATGGAACGTTTGCTTGGGAATTATGTGTTTTGCCTTATTCCACCTTGGTGAGTGTCATGATTTCCTAGTAAGTGGCCACCCTTAGGGAAAGGGTTGTAATCGGGGCCTTCTTTAAAGGGTTATCATATTGTCCCCACTCATACTTGCCACTTTCCATTACTTCTTCCCTTCCGTGTCTCCATCTTTTAGGTCATCAGGCTTATTGACCCAAGAAGAGCATGTACCTCACTTCATGGGAAGAAGGGGCCATTAGGCTCAGAGGTGCCCTAGCAAAAAAAACATCATGCAATAGAAGCTCGCCCTGGGATCCCGAGAGCAACGAAACACTTCTCAAAAAAGAATGAGGAACCCGTAAATTCAATAACTAAATAAACAACCATGCCAGTCAAGGTAGAGAGTTTGTGGGCTATGCATTTCCTTTTTAGTGCCCCTTATTGACTTCAACTTGGGAAAGCATGGTTGCAAAGGTACTACCAAGGTAGAGTGTATGTGGGCTATGTCTTTCCTTTTTAGTGCCCCTTATTGTCTTCAACTTGGGAACACCTGCAAATTAAATGGCTAATAAAGGGATTGGAAAAATATGCTTCAAAAACAAAAAGAGAAAATGGATGTGGCTAGCCCTCAACAAAGGCACCCATAAATGAGACAATACAAGCCCTTGTATGTCATGAAACTCCATACCTAGAAGTCTAACCCCATCCACCTCACATCCACTACATAACTTAGAAAGGATTATACTTGGGAATATCCCCTACGTGAGGAATTGGTTCACCCAATAGGGCATTATGACACCCCTCGCAATCTAAATTTGGCAAATTGCATATGGTCTTTGAGCACTTGTTTAATTTGAAAAGGTAGATTTGATGCACATGTTTAGGTGGCTCTTGTATTAAGTGTGATTTTACTTGGCATGGTATATATGACTTGAGACCCTTGGAGGGCGAATTCACTTGTCTTTGCAGGGACCTTGCTTGGTGGACATTTGTGTAGGAACAAGCCTTGCTTGGGCCTTCATTGGGGCATGATGCTCATAGAGTGGATGCCATACCCCACACCTTGGGACAAGCTAGATGCTGAACGTTGCCTTTGGAGGCATGAGAGAACATCCTGGAGAAGGAAAGCTATTCCCTCCTTTTCCCAACGTTTGACCTTGGAGGCTCAAAACGTCACTTTCTAGGGCATGATGTCGCACATGGGAGGCTAGGGTTTGGTGGTGTTGGACGATTTGATTGTGATATGGCATGCTTCTTGAAGGAAGACCCTAGCGCATGGGCATTCGGCCTTGAGAGGCCAAACGACTTCCTCAACTAGCTCAACGTCTTGTCATTTATGTCAAAACGTCACCCCTAGGGGGGAGGATGTCATCTTTTAGGTCTTTATTGTTTTGTAAATTTGAATTATATTTTGTAAAGGGGCAAATTGAGGGGATCGGCCTCCTTAATTGTGTTTTACCCTAAGATAAGTGGACAAAATGTTTTTACAAGGTCTTGTATAAATAAAGACCTTGTCACTTTCATTTTAGACATAACACACTTGAGGATTTCATTCCTCTTGGCTGAAATGTTCTCCCTACTTGGGCAATTTGCTACATTGGATTCTTGGTGCAATTTGTTTATGTATCTTCTTCTCGTGTGGATCAATGCTATGCGCTATCTCTTGGAAGTATTCTTTTGCAAGTTTTGGTGATTTATCTTGTGAAAACTAGGGTTTATGCATGCTATCTTTTGGAATTTGTGAGATTTTCTGCAATTTATATGTTATCTTGTTAATTTCATGGTTATTTTGTCTAAACCCTTGGAGAAGTATAAGGGCATACACCCTCAATCAAGATACTTCATCTCTTGTTATTGAAATCTCGTCCTAAAGGATTGCTACTGGAAGTAAAAGGGCTTACACCCCGGTAGAGTTTTATCCTTGTTCGGTTTGCTTGCTCTAGGAAGTTAAAGGGCTAACACCCCTAGAGAAGTAGTAAAACCTAACCTTACACAATAGACTCCAACACCCAATTGAACAAGGTGTTGGGATTTGGGTACCTTGGAAAGTGGTCCCCATGTGCTTACGAATCTCTAAGCACAAAGGGGGAAGACTATTACCCTTGTACTTTACTTTATGATTCTAATTTCACTTTGACTTAGGAGATTTAAGTCAAAAGTGAAATATGTCACTTAAGTCATAAAGTGACAATTAATTCACAATGTGGGTGAATTAATAGACATAAAGCAACTAAGGAAAGTGGGTTTCCTTAGTGAGATTTTTGGATGAGATCTTACCCATTGATTAGACTTGGCTAGATTGGATCTAGGCCATTGATCTATTAGGGCTTGTCCAAAGGAGGCTAAAGTGAGGGTTTAGTGCACTTTGATATTGATTCTTCACTTGTGAGTTTTGGAGAAGAGGAGGGGTGCATTTCTCAAGGAGAGGAGGGCGCACTTGATGCGGGTTTGAGTAGAAACCCTTGAGAGCTTGAGGAGGAAGCTCTTGTTGGCTTGGGCTTGTAGGGAGAGGTTATCCATGGAGGATTAGCCATCATTCCTTTGAGGGTGCATGCTACATGGAGTAGGGGAGTACTAGAGGAGGCGTGCATTTTCCTTGGTGTGCTCACTTGGAGAGGAACATAAGGAGCCTTGAGATGAGGTTTGTTGCATGAGGATGCTAGAGCTTGGGCGCTTGCTTTCATGGAGGGAGGCATTCAGCTATTGGCCTTGTTTATTTAGTGGGGAGCTTTCAAATCTGAGGAGGACGCACTTGAGGAGGAGGGCGCATCATCAGTGGGGAGCACTTTCACCTATCAAATTGCAGTGAGGTCTGTTTCAAAGGGAGGCTACTCATCAATGCTTGATTACTGTGGAGGGGTTTCCATATCAGAGCTTCTAGTTGGCATCTGCAGTAGTTTTGGTGGATTTGGCAGCATTTATGAGGGGCGCACCATGCTAGGGTGCTCTTGCTTGGTTTGGACTTGTACTTCAGCTTGAGACAAGCTGCTATTGTAACAGGTTCATCTATTTTTTGTACTTGTTGTATTCCACCATCTATTTCTCCATTATATAGACATATATCCCAAACTGGTTTTCCCCAGGGGGGTTTTATCGAGGGTCATGTTGACCAAAAATACCTGTGTCAAATTTATGCATGCTTAGAAGTGTAGATCAACATTTTAAAGTTAAAAGATCTAGAGGTAGCGTTATGTGTTTTAAGTTATATTGCATGTGCTAACATTGAGTAAAGAAAACACTTGCAAGGGCACCTTAAAAAAGCACTTAACCATCAAAATATTGAGCAGAAAGTTGGGTGACTATTTGCTGTCCTAAAACAGCAAGAAAAGACAGCCACACAGTTGAAACTTAGAGCCATACTAAGGTCAAGGACAGACCTTAGGTGGCAGCCTCATAGGACCTCAGAAAATCTACACAAGGCACTAATCTATTGCACCAGAGATTGTATATTCATGCATTGATAAACGTCGATATTGATGTTTTGAACTGTTCAAGTGGCTAGTTATTTTCTGCATGCTAAAAGCTTTCTAATGTCCTAAGGGCATCTTGTTTTGGCCAAAATTACTTACTACTGTAATAGCCTTTTAGCTACAACCATTAGGGCTGCAGCAGTCTACTCTCTTTCCTCTACTTACACTCTTTTCTACCACTGAAAATTGCAAGAAAATAGTGCTAATTAATCTACTTGTTAAGGGCTTTCGTTTGAGCGCCTTGCTTATGATTTTCTGTGGCTAGAACTTGCTTCTGTAGAAAAAGTTTGCTACAGCCACAAGGCTGCCCTAATACATTGCTGATAACATCTTTCCACAGCCATATTTTGCCATCAAAGGTTGAGTTAAAGTATTGGAATATTATCTACATGTTTTGGGCTTAATTATCCAATAATCGTTTGAAGACTTTGATCGTCAATTGTGCAGCTGTTGTAACTTATAACTTACTCATTACTGATATAAAACTAATATATGCTGCAGTTCTGGGACAGCAAGCTTATCTTGCTGATTCCCCTTAGGTTTTGAGGCCTATATTGCAATATATCGTCTTGTTTTGGTGCTCTAACATTGTTTTGCAGGGATATAACTTTGGCAATCATATTTCACCTTCCGAGACCTCTCTTTCAGGCCTCAAAGCTCTTCCTTGACCGTGACCACAGGGGTATTCCTTGTTGAGATTATGTACCTTGGGAAGTGTTCCTCATGTGTTTGTGAGCTCTTAAACACATGTGGGAAGTACTATGTACTTTGTGCCTTGTACTTTATGTCTAATTTCACTTTGACTTAGGAGATTTAAGTCAAAAGTGATTTTGGTCATTTTAGCCTAAATGACTATTAATTCACTTTGTGGTTGAATTAGGAGACATAAAGTAAACTTAGGGAACTTAACCCAAAGTGGGTTTGAGAGTGAGATTATTATGGGATGATCTCAACCTTTGATTGGACATGAGATAGGATGATCTCAACCGTCCATATTTTAGGTTTCCTTATGGAGGTTCAAGAGGGGCGCAAAAGGCAAAGGAGAGCTCATTCACTCATTTGTTCACTTGGAGAGTTTGAGAGAGAGCATGAGGATGAGGTTGGAGGCTAGAGTTGAGGAAAGCTTGGGCGCTTCTATCCATGGAGGCAGCCACATAGCTTAGGTCCTCTTTTATTTTGTGGAGTGGTTCTTGCTTGGAGGAGGGTGCACTTGGTGAGGAGGGTGCATCATCAGGAGGGAGGACTTTCAGAGCTCAGTTTGCAGTGAGGTCAGTTTCAGAGGAAAGCTACAGCTCAGTATCAGAGTACTGGGGGAGGGTTTCTCCATTGGAGCTTTCATTCAGCAGAGCACTTCAGTTCAGTGGTCTAGACAGCATTTGTGGAGGGTGCACTTGCTTCAGTTGGGCTTGTATTGCAGCTTGGTTCAAGCTACTATTATATCATGTTCTTCTGTTTATTGTACTTGTTGTATTCCACCTTCTATTCTCCACATATATACACTCATATTCCAAACTGGTTTTCCCCGGAGGGGTTTTATCGAGGGTCATGTTGACCAAAAATACTTGTGTTCATTTTCATGTATGTTAGTGTTTAGAACAGCAGTATTTTCAGCAGTAGAGATCTCTAGGTGTGTTACATATATTTTGGTATGCATGTGCTAACATCTTGGTGACTAAAACTATATGCTAGAGCACCTAAATGGCCTATGTGATCGTAACAAAACAGCGAAGAAGTTCCTGAACAATTTGCTGTTATAAAACAGCAGCAAACCATTGTTAGACAGTTGAAACTTAGAGCCAACTTGAGGTCAAAGACAGACCTAGTTGGCAGCTTGTTAGGATGTGGAAAATCTTCATGGTATATATCAGAGCTTGGTGGCTGATTTCTGCTAAGTTTTGGACAGCATATTGTGGGACTGTTTTAGACACCTTTTGGGCAGATTTTGTGGACAGCCATTGACCGAGTTCAGTGGCAGCTTGTTGGCAGATTTTTGTGGAGGGTTGTAGAGAAATTTGTGGACATTTTTGTCAGTCTCTTTTCACACCTACGTGGTAGGAGTGAGGCTGATTTTTCACGACCTCTTTTCACACCTATATTGCTAGGAGTGAGGTCGGTGTTCGTTTGCCTCTTTTCACACCTATGTTGACAGGAGTGAGGCAACGTTCCTTTGCAGTTGCAGCA
Organism: Picea engelmannii; assembly: GCA_009831015.1. Classification (NCBI taxonomy): domain Eukaryota; kingdom Viridiplantae; phylum Streptophyta; class Pinopsida; order Pinales; family Pinaceae; genus Picea; species Picea engelmannii. Next base: position 3,485 of record ML845705.1, on the reverse strand, counting down.
TCAGTTTGAGTTCAGTCGGCAGAGATGTCAGCATCTCAGATGCATGTGGAGGATAGGCTAGCTGGAGCTAGCAACTGGTTGCCTTGGAAGGCCAAGATTGTCTTTGTCTTGGAGAACCTCAAACTATGGGATATAGTTCAGGCAGTTGTTCCTATTCCCCCTGCTACTGCTCCCATCTTGTTAGCAGAGTTCAGGAAGAGGAACAACAAGGCAAAGAGGACGATATGTGATGCAGTGCGGGATCGCATCATTCTCCACTTGACTAGGAAAGCTTGGGAATTTGAGATGTGGGCATCTCTATGCAAGCTTTATGAGAGCTCTAACCAGAACCGAAAGATGGTTCTGTATGATCGACTCAGGGGCATTCGCATGCTCAAGAGTGAGTCGGTGACTTCTTTCCTTGGTCGATACACCCAGATCAAAGATGAGCTTGGAGCAATTAGAGAGGTGGTGGACCCAGATTCTATGGTGAGGACAGCTTTACCAAACCATGGGGTCCATTCGTTCGTGGCATTGTTGCCAGGGAGATCATGCCCACTTGGGAGAGATTGTGGGATGACTTTGTTCAGGAGGAGACTAGACTTATATCAGAGGCTTCTGGACAGCAGCAAACACTGCAGGGTGATGAGGATCTTGCTCTTTGGATGAAGGGAAAGAAGAAGACCGGTCGGGGAGGTCGGCAGGGTCCCAAGTTTGGGGCCCCACCACAAGGAGGAGAGACCAGCAATGGGCAGAGGAGAGATATGAGCAAAGTGAAGTGCTTTGTTTGTAAGAAGTTGGGGCATTATGCTGGACAATGTCCCAATAAGAAGAAGAAAAGGGGTGGCACCACAGCTACAACAGAGGAGGCCGAGTTTCAGACTTTGTTTGAGAGAGAGTGTGCTTTCCTCATATGTTGCACTTCAGTTGAGACGGCACCCAGTATCTGGTATATTGACAGTGGGGCTTCGAGCCATATGAATGGAGTCAGAGAGCACTTGACTGATCTCAGAGACACAGAGGTCAGGATGGAGATTTCCCTCGGAGATGACTCCTTGGTCAGAGTTGCTGGGATTGGCATTGTTACCTTTCAGAGAGACGGCATGCCACCTATATCGTTCAGGGACGTTCTCTATGTCCCTGGGCTGAAGAAGAATTTGATTTCAGTTTCCACCCTCAAGGATAGAGGTCTTGAGGTGTCCTTCAGAGGGACCGAGGTCTTCATATACCCTAAGGGGTCCTCGCTTACCTCAGGACAGGTGATTGGAGTGAGGGATGGGAAACTGTTCAAATTGTTTTTTCAGCCTCTTCATGCATTGGCAGTGAGCAGCAACAGCAGCAGACAGACATGTGAGCTATGGAATCATAGGATGGCCCATCTACATCATGGGGCTCTTGGAGGACTGAGAGAGGTTGTGACCGGTGTGCCACAGATCATTACAGAGCATCAGGATGTTTGCAGAGGGTGTGCGCTTGGTAAGTTTACCAAGGCCTCGTTCCCCAGCAGTGACACCAGGTCAGCTAGGATACTAGATTTAGTACACACAGATGTGTGTGGGCCCATGTCTCGGAAGTCCTTGAGTGGCTGTGAGTACTATTTCACATTCATTGATGACTACTCAAGGAAGACCTGGATCTATTTCCTGAAGACCAAGAGTGAGGTCTTCAAGAGGTTCCAAGAGTTCAGAGCTCTTGTGGAGAACCAAGCTAGAAAGAGGATCAAGGTCTTGCGGTCGGATAACGGAGGAGAGCATTCCTCCACTCAGTTTGTAGACTTTTGTGCCCAACATGGGATCGGAATACAAATGACCGTACCATACAACCCCCATCAAAACAAGGTTGCCGAGAAAAAGAACCGGGCTATCATCGGTGCATCGAGATCCATGTTGTACAATCAGAGTTTGCTTCTTTACCTATGGGCAGAGGCGAGTGCTACTGCATTTTATCTGCAGAACAAGAGTCCCCACAGGATATTGGGGAAGATGACTCATGAGGAGGCCTTCACTGGTAGGAGGCCCGATGTCGAGCACATCAGGATCTTTAGGTGCTTGACCTATTCTCATGTCCCCTCAGAGAAGAGGACAAAGCTAGACCCCACAACCCAACAGGGGATTCTAGTTGGATACTCAGAGGTGTCCAAAGCCTATCGTATCTACATTCCATCACTTAGGAGAGTGGTGGTGAGCAAAGATGTCATATTTGAGGACGGTAGGGCTTTTCAGAGATCTCTTGAGTCGAGAATCAGTGTGGAGGATGATGCAAAGGCACCGATTGATGTCTCAGAGGGAGCATAGCCTCAGGTTTCCGGTATGCCAGTATCAGGGGTGACAGGGTCACCATGCACAACTTTAGGGTCACAGTCAGAGGGTGTTCAGTCAGAGGGGGCAAAGGCTTCAGGATCTCAGAGTGTTGAGACTAGACCTGAGGCAGATACTCTTGGGTAGAGAGACCTTACTTCTCCATTAACCACTTCAAAGAGGAGACCTAGATGGTTTCAGGAGACCCTAAAGGAGGCCAAGGAGAACGTAGGGGAGCCCAAGAGCCAGATCAGAGAGAGTAGACCTCCAGTGAGACTTGGATCATATTTGGCTTTAGTGATGAGTATCACAGATACTGAGCCACAGATATTTGCGTAGGCAGTGGACTAGCAGGTCTGGAGAGAGGCCATGCTGGAGGAGTATGACTCCATTGTGCGCAACGATGTTTGGGAGGTGGTTCCGAGGCCAGTGGGGAAGTCAGTTGTGACTTCCAAGTGGTTGTACAAAACCAAGTATGTTGCAGATGGAAGCATAGAGAAACATGTTATCCCCGATATCTAGGGATAACTAGGAGATCATGTCTTGAGGCCCACATGGTCCTAGACATGGAGTACCGAGAGCGAGATTGACTTGAGCATGGCCCTAGAGGGCCCATCTTTCTTCTTCTTAGTCAGACTTGTCCTGTCAGTAGTAGCAGCTTCCATCATTACCGGCCTGGGCTTGCATCGGAGAGGACTCTTGCTCCATGAGGTAATTGGTCCGAGGTATCATGGTATGTGTCATATTTGATTGTTATAACCTTCTTATATATGCATTAGGTTCCTTTCATTTCGGATGACTGCTTGGATCTTACACTAATCCACTTGACCATTGTTGGGGTGATTGATGGGGTAACTTAGCAAGCTAGTATTCATGGGTTTTGGTTAGCCACCAAGGGGGATTTGCAAAGCCATCGTCCGCTCCCACCATCTTATCACTTTTACATCTTATACCCCGCTCATCCATCCCATTCCCCTAGTCTTGCCATCAAGATGACCTTTAAGGGCTACATCTTGTCTTGTGGGAAGAAGGGGCTAAAGGCCCAGGGGGTAAAAGCAGCTTGTAAAACATAAAATCCATAGGAAATAAAACCTAGAGATGCTCCGCCCAGGGGATCCCCGAGAAGGCAATAAAAAGCCTCTCGACAAGAAACTAAGGGACCCTAAGAAAAATGATAAATAAATAAATGCAAGACCTAACCAAGAGGAT
>ML845704.1:14787-28273 GCA_009831015.1 Picea engelmannii | reverse complement strand
AAAATATTAGTAGGATAATAAGAAGGATAAATCAGATCATAGAAGGAAGAGATTCAAACTTTCTTTCGATATAAGCAGTCCTAATACATATCAACAAAATTAGTATGCTAAGAATGAATCCAAGATGGAAGACTCATTGGGAAATGGGGAAGGCTACCAATCAAATGTTGGGAATGTAAATAAGACCACATGTACAAATATTTCCTCACAAAGAAGACAAAATGAGGACATTGCACAATATTTAGGAGGCTACCACAATGGAAGACATGGACATAAATATTTCAAGGATATATGCAAACCTAGAATATCAACGGACAAGACATCATACATTGAGGTGGAAGGTAAGATTATAAATCATCTTGTTGCTATTTTAATTGATTCGAGAGCAAGCCATAGTCACATTGATCCTAAAGCAGCGGACATATTTCATTTGATAAAAAGTAAGCTTGAAAGATCATGGTTTGTTCAATTAACCACTAGGACCAAAAGAAGGAGCAATGAGGTTGTCAGAGGTTGCCCAATAGATCTGAATGGAGTGAATAGAAATGTTGATCAGAATATCATACCATTAGGATTGTATGATATCACTGGTTGGACAAGCATCATGATGTCTTAAATTTCCATAACAAGACATTTACATGTCTTGATGAAGAAGGAAAGAAGAGCATTATGCAAGGTACTCTAAGACCCATTTCTACAAGGGAGATTTCAATCTTGCAATGGAAGAAATATTTCAAAAAATGATATCAGTGGTATGCAGCTCATGTGGAAGAGTTAGACAATACCAAAGGGCTGAGTCTTGAAGATTTTCCATCATTGTAGAGTTTGAAGATGTATTTAAAGCAATATCAGGGTTACCACCAAAGAGGGATATAGATTTACCTATTGATTTAGAGCCCAACACTGCCCCAATATTAAAGGCTCCTTACAAAATAAGAAAATCGGAATTAAGAAAATTACAAATACAACTAGAAGAATTGTTAAAGAAAGGGTACATAGCCCAAGTGTCTCACCTTGGAAAGCCTCAATACTCTATGTAAAAAAGAAGGTTGGTACATTGAGGCAATGTATTGACTTTAGATAGTTGAATAAAACCACTGTGAAGAATAAATACCCTCTAACCAAAATTGATAGACCTATTTGATCAACTAAGAGGAGCAAATATATTTTCAAAGATAGATATGAAATTGGGATATCAGTAAGACAATTTTAAGAACTAGGTATGGACATTATGAATTTGTAGTGGTGCCATTTGTATTGACCAATGCATCAATTGTCTTTGAGTTTGTGAATGACATATTCAAAAACTATCTGGATAAGTTTTCCATTGTGTTCTTGAATGACATACTTAACTATTCCAAGTCAAAGGAAGAACATGAACATCACTTGAGATCAGTGCTACAAGTGCTAAGGGGGCATCAATTATATGCCAAGCTAAGCAAGTGCTCTTTTTATCAAAAGCAGATCCACTATTTGGGGCACATCATTTCAGAGGAAGGCATAACAGTGGATCCATAGAATATTGAAGCCATTAGAGGATGGCCAACACCAAAGAATGTTTCAAAAATCAAAGCTTTTATGGGATTATTTGGATACTACATGAGGTTTATTGAAGGTTTCTCCAAGATTTTTCATTCCATCACTTCTTTAAAAAATAAGAGAAACAGATTTGCATGAACATCAAAATGTGAAGAAAGTTTTCAACTATTGAAGGAGTTACTTACTAATGCACCTATTTTGAAGATTGCAGATCCAAATGAAAATTTTGTGGTATGCACAAATGCTGAAGATTGCAAATCCAAATGAAAATTTTGTGGTATGCATAGATGCATGTAAATAAGGACTTGGTGGAGTCCTTACTCAAAATGGACATATCATTAGTTATGAGTCCAAAAAGCTTAAAAACATGAGAGGAATTATGACACACATGATTTGAAGCTTATTTATGTAGCTAATGCACTAAAGATGTGAAAACATTATTTAATGGAGAAGAAATCCGAATTGAGGACAGACCACAGTGGTCTGAAATATTTGTTTGAACAACCCACTTTAAATGCCAGAAAAACAAGATCGTTGGAATTTTTAAGTGAGTATGACTTTGACATCCAACATATTAAAGGAAAATAAAAGAAAATTGTTGATGCACTTAGCAAAGTGGTACATGTCATGCATGCTACACCTATTAGTATGCATCAATCAGATTTAAATAACAAAATTTTAGATATTTTTACAGACCAACATTACCTGCAGACAAAAGAAAACTTATAGCAAAAAGATGTACAACATAAATTTGCAAATTATAAGTGGAGAAAACATGGAATACTTATGCACAAAAACAAAGTTTATGCTCCTAATTCCAAAGAATTAAGGAAGTTGGTGTTCAAAGAAATGAATATTGTTCAATATATTGGACATCTTAGTTATCAAAAAACAATTGCAACAATAAGAAGCCAATACTTTTGGCCAATAATGAAAAATGATGTGGTTGATTATATTGTCAGGTGCTTGGAATGTCAAAGAATGAAGGTTGAGCATAGACACCCAGTAGGTTTGCTACAATGATTATCAATCCCAGAGTGGAATTAGGAAGTGGTAACCATTGATTTTATCACTAAGTTGCCCAAATAGCAAGGCAACATGATTCAATAATGGTCGTAGTCGATAAATTAACAAAAGTTGTTCATTTTATTTCAATGAAACTAAGTCATAAGGCAACTAATATCACATAAATTTACATGAAGGAAATTGTTCGGTTGCATGGAGTACCTAAGGAAATTGTTTCAGATAGAGATCCAAAGTTTAATTCAATTTTTTAGAGGTTTATTTAAAGGATTTGGTACAAATATGAATTTTAGCACAACATATCATCCACAGAAAAATGGGTAGATGGATAAACCATCTAAATGAAATGATTATTTTCATTTGGTTGAATTTTTCTATAACAATGAGTATCAAGCTTCATTGAAGATGACTCCACTTAAAACTGTGTATGGTAGAAAACACAATACTTTAGTGAGTTGGAACAACCCAACATATATAATAGTTCTTGGGCTAGAATTGTTCAAGGAGATGGAAGAGCGGATGGTTAAAATTAAGTAGAATCTCAAAGCAACACAAGATAGACAAAAGAGTTATGCAAATAGGGGCAGGACAACCTGAGAATTTAAAGTGGGAGAACATGTATTTTTTAAAATGAAGCCTAAGAAAAATTCATTGAAATTGGATAGTTGTATCAAGTTGGTATAAATTTTGTGGTCCATTTGAAATTTTGGACATAATAGGACCATATGCATACACATTTTCCTTCCATGCTTCCATGAATGTGCATAATGTATTTCATGTGTCTTTGTTGAAAAAACATGTGCATGATCCTAACCATGTCATTGATTGGACTTTGATTCAAGTGGAGCTAGAAGGAGACTTTCGAGTATAACTAGTGTGTATACTGGACAGGAAGGTCACGGTGCTCTGGAACAAATCCATAGGGGGTAAATATCAAGTGGACATGCTACAACGTTGAAGAAGTGACATGGAAGTTGGAAATGGAATGTGAAAGGAATACACGTAGTTATTTTTGAATTTTTTATGAAAATTATGTATATGTGTACACCCGCATTGTGATATGCACTGAGGAAAGTGCTAAAATAAGGGGAAGGGGAATGCAATACCCAAATTTTGATCCTCGAAATTAGCAATGTATTTTTGTTTTTGTTTATTAGATGAAAGGCGAGAGTGCATGTAAAGTTGAAAGGTCAGAGAGCCTAGCAATGTAATAGCATTGAATATTAATAATAAAAACACATTGTCGGTTGTGGACGAATAAGGAAAGATTCTTAAGGGGCTATGATTCCACAAGTCAGTGGGGTAAGGAGCTAAGCTAAATTATAATATTTTATTAAACCCATCATGGAATTAGTTGGGAAACAATAGTTACATGAACTTCTTGAGGAAGCCATGTGGTGCATTGTGGCCATGCATATTTTAAACAATGATTTTGGTTGTTGGGGGGTTCCTCGCTCCTTCCTCATTCGATTCTTGATCATTCTTGGTCATTATGGTGCTTGGTTTTGGATGGGAATGAATTGTTGGAGGTAGAGAGCCATTGTCAGTTGGTTGTAGGTATTTATTGGTTATTCTAGCAAGGAAGTAATGTATGTGTGCATGAGAATGATGGAAGATGAGAAAGAATTGTCCATGACTGAGAATCCCTGGAGCTTCCACAATTGATATTTCGGAGCCAGTAGCAATGGAGACTTTGAAAGAAGTGGAACAACTTGAGGGACTACATTGTAGAGAAGTGGGTTCATTTCTTTAGGTTGTGCAGGCTAAGGGGGAAAGAGAGTTGGTAAGTTGGGATTTGTTGTATGATTGAGTAGACTATGAGAGATTGATAGTTGACTAGTGTGTGTGTTTTAGAGTCGGCCTAAGCACATGTCCTTGTAGATTCATAGCCTCAACTCGAATGTGGCTTGTTGTCAAGAGTTAATGTGCAACATAACCTAAGATTGGATGGAACATTCGATGTYTGCATCCAATCGGTGARWTTTTTTCTTTAAATATAACTTYTRTGTGTTYCATCTACTTYCGCGATGTTAAATTGTGCTTATTCAATGYTTATTGTTGAGKGAATCTTTTAATGYTATGTATGTTAATAAGCAGTTTACATTTGCATATATGCATGTTTTATTTCTTGCATGCATGAGGTTTGGTTMTGCTACAYGTTTCTTGTTTTAATTAACAATGGTATCAAAAGTTSRAATTCCAACCCAAAATGTGGAATTTGTTTCAAGAACRTGAATTCTGAGGTACCCGRGCATGAGGTACATTATAGGCAAGATAATCCTAGGAGCCACTSTAAAACAATAAATGTTGGTATRTGGTGAATTGGTAGTAGCATCCTACTAATGTATTCATTTTCACCACAAAAACATAAAGCTTGTATTATTTCAACTATCCAAAAGTCTTGCAAATTAAAATAAAACTTTGACGCCGGTGACATATGAACAAAAGTCCAGATTATTTTAATTATTAGGTCCAAAACATTTTTCCAATTCAATACTTCCTTTTTTAATTCTCCCCACAAAAACATAAGATTTGTATTATTTCAAGTATTCAAAAGTATGGAAAAATTAAAACCAAACTTTGAAGCCAATGACACAATGCCAAAGGTCCATATTTATTTTAATTATTAGATCCAAATCATTCTTCCAATTCAATACCAATACTTCCATTTTTAATGTTTCCAAAAATTTTAAATCCATATCTTCTAAGATTAGAGCTTGGATCACAAGGCCATGTAATACTTTATTGATATTTTATGTTGATGAAATGTATGAAAAAATTAAAACCAAACTTTGAAACCAATGACACAATGCCAAAAGTCCATATTTATTTTAATTATTAGATCCAAATCATTCTTCCAATTCAATACCAATACTTTCATTTTTAATGTTTCCAAAAAATTTAAATCCAGATCTTCTAAAATTAGAGCTTGGATCACAAGGCCATGTAATACTTTATTGATATTTTATGTTGATGGAACTTAAAGTCACATCCTCTATCCAATTAAGTTGTATTTCTAACTTCTAGTCTAAGATCCAGATCCTTGCATTATATTACTAACAACTTTAGAGTTCCGTTTATGCTCGACCTCATACTTTAATTCCTCCTTATAGAACATTTATTTCAGCATGGTTATTTAAGTATAAATTAAGTTGTATTTCTAACTTCTAGTATAAGATCCTTGCATTAGATTACTAACAACTTTAGAGTTCTCTTTATGCTCGACCTCATACTTTAATTCCTCCTTATAGAACATTTATTTCAGCATGGTTATTTAAGTATAAGCCTATGTTTTCTACTAAATAGCTCTCATATAACCATTGTTGTCTCTTAAGCATACTTGTATTCCTCCTCATATCGCATTTCAGCTTTGGGTTATTGGGGCCTATGCCCATCCATGTTTTCCATTAAAAATGCTCTCATATCACCATTGTTCTCTCTCAAAACTACACAACCCACCCTTCCTAAGTTGCTCTTAGTTGCACAATCAAATTTTAGCCAGAATACACATTCTTTGGGTGGTTGTCATTGCTCTTCATGAGAAATTCATGGAATAAATACACATTGTGCACTCAAATGTACAATTGTTTGGGTTATTTCATCTTGTGTGCACACCATTTAGTTTGAAGTTAAATATCACTAAAAAATAAATGTTTATATATACATGTTTTCTCTTATTACAAATTGCCTTATGCCACTTTTTAAAAAAATACTTTGCATCTCAATTAAAATGGCCATAAATAATCGTAACAAAGGCACCAAGCCAACATATGCCAAAAAATTTGATTGAATAGAATTAACGTCCAACTAGGAACCATAGTAGATAATGAGTTTATTTGGGTTTAAGCTTTGTTCTCTATGAAGTAGGGTAAATCAAAATTATTTGTCTAATTGACATAATTAATTTCCCCAAGGGCTAGTTGAGACGAATGAAAGTTCGCTCACACATAAAATATCCAAAATAAAAAGGATATAACACAATAATCTATGTAACACTGTAAAATATATTATAGAAGAGTGTATAAAAAATAGATTGATAATAGATATATGATAAATTGTACAATGACGAGCCCCATAGAAATACAACAAGAAGTGCCCTTTCGTTAACAATCATGTCTTTTTGTTGAGACATGTCCTTTTATGTGTCTCTTCATTAATTATGCATTATTAGTTATTAGTTATTACTATTATTATTATTATTATTATTATATATATATATATATATATATATATATATATATATATTATTATATATATATATAATACTAGTACACATCGATAAATTTCCAACAAGCTAAAGAAATCTGAAATTAATCTATATGAGAGAGTTATGCCCTCTGAATATTTCCCTATATAGAACACCTCAGTCCAAGCGGAAGCTACATCAGTAGCCATAACTCGCATGTGTGGAGCTAGACACGTGCATACCATTGTAGCCCTAAGTGGAAGCCCCATCGGTAATGAAACCATTGCAACACCAAATGGAAGCCACATCAGCGCCCATTACACACACAAATGCTATCCAAGGTTTTAGAGGGTAAAAAAAACCTAACCTAACCCTAGCTCCTTAGATTATTATTAAAAGAGATGAGAGAAGAGGGTTTGAATCAACTAAAATAAGTAATTCCCATTGTAGAGATTTGTGTTCCATAGCAAAGTAGCAGCAAGGGGGCCAAAGTGAAGAATATACTCCATAGCAAAGCAAGGAGGAGTCATCAATATCACACGAAGACATGGATTTGTTTCATAGGCATTTAGTACCAAACCTTGAAGTGAGAAGAGCATAATATAGAGAGAGGTGTAGTGTCTTTGAATGTCAAGGAATTGTCCCTTCTATATCTCCACAAGAGGGATGGCTTTGTATTATTTGTATTTTGAGGATTTCAATGAAAGTGTATAGTCCTTTCTTGCTCGAGATTTCCCAAAATAGGTTTCTCCAAGGTAAAATAGTGTCCATTATTTCTATAGAATTTTCTTTATTATATAGTTTCATGGATGATTTGTTAAAGCATAAAAATAACTAATTTCTGCTAGTTGCATCGAGAGGCGCATTCTCCATCCCAGTATTAGGTCGATGTGTGATTATGTGCCTAAATTCAATGTGGAGTTGACATGTGTCACTCTTAAAGAATAATTAAAAAAATTAAGTAAATGAAACACACACACACACACACACACACACACACACACACATATATATATATTCAAATTAAATTAAACTAACCTAATTAAACCAAGATAAAGAAGATTTTAATTCGCAATGAATAGAATTGAACAATCTACTGCGGCTCCATTAACACGTTTTAGAGTGCAAAAGGAAGGGTTTGCACCTTGAGATATTTGATCCCTCTCGACGCTTCGTAGAACCAGAGTTAAGATGGGTCTATGCTGGTAGATAATCTCATTGTAGTTTTTGTATCACAATTAAGAGAAGAAGATAGTAAAGAATGTGTTGTGATGTTTGTCTGGTAGAATATCACATTGATTTATAAGAGAAAATGGTACCATAGCAGATTTTCTATCTTGTGGAGAGTTGAAATAACAACGATAGGCAAAGATTTGAACTAAGAAAGATTCCAAGAGACAAAAAATATAAACTGACAAATCCAAGTAGAGAATGGAATGTGTTAGTGTCCTATAAATAGGTTATTAGAGTCTAAATGCATTGTGTTGAAATATTGTAATTGCAAAGAGTATTCTATTTATTGTTAATTTATTATTCATTAGATCAATCCCCTTTTGTGGATTGATCATGTCGGGCATTGTAATTGACCAAATCCCCTTTTGCATATTGGTCAAACCCTAATTGTAATATGCAAATTAAGAAGTCGGCCCCAGGCAAATTAAAGTGGTTCTAACCACCCAGAAAGACAAGTCGGCCCTGCTAGTGAAGAGACACCTCCTTTTAGCGCTTGTAAGTTTGTATAAATAAAGGAAGTCGACCATTCATTTGTTCACCCACTCAGCGCACTCATCTAGTGTGCAAGTATTGAAGGAAGTTGCAGTTACCAATTGCCGGAAGAAGGAAGAGAGAGAGGCACATTGCTTGGGAGAGGATATTCTCTAGTGTTTGGTTTATTGTCTTGGCATTGGATTGGCTATGGTACTTGGTTATTGAATCTATATTAAAGAAGTTTTGTTGGGTTTTCTTCCCCTTGAGGGTTTCCCAGGAATAATGCATGTGTACTCTTGTGATTGTGTTTCTCTCAATGATCATATCTATGTTATGGTTATCTAGTAAATTGAAAAGAAACTTATTATTAGCTTAAAACTTAACATGGAATCAGAGCTAAGTTGAAGAGAGCATCTTTCACAAGAAAAAGAAAAACATCATTGTTGTCGTACAAGAAAATGAGGGATTTTTATTGAAGAAGAATTTCAACCCAAAGATCATCTAGAAAAGTGAGCCCTATCCTAAGGATCTCATTGACACCTTCAACACACCTTTTCAGTGGATAGTGTTGTCGTCCTAGTACACACTTGCAAACGTGAGCTAAGTCGGACTCACTTAGTGTGTCCTTGGAGGCACAATGCCTAGGTTCACAACCCACGTTGTCACTTTGACCGGAACCTCTTCCGTCTAGGCTCACTCCTAGGGAAGCCAAGGGGGGTAGACCCTAGTTTGTAGATAAGATTTAGAATTTAAGTTCTAGGAGTTTATTTTAATTTGCTAAAGTTTTGGGGGGAGTCTAACCTATGATGCTAATGCAACAATGCAAGATGCAAGGCTAGTATGTTAAACAAGCCCTTTCCCTAAGTCAACTAAGACTAGTGCCTAAGGTTGGGCAAGGGGTCAACTAGATGTAAGGGTGTTTCGTTACAATAGAATTACAAGTTATTTACAAAAGAATAATTATACCAATACTTACAATAAATAATACTAGAGATACAATGACACAATACAACAAGCTAACCACGTTATTTCAATGTGCAGGATATCAAGAAGATCAAGGCGAGAGCATGATCAACACATTAAGCCTAAGCATGCCCCAATAGCACTTACTCTATTTGATTGCTCCTCAGTGGCAACATCAACATTCACAAGTCAAAGGAAACTTAGCAAATTTAAACGTTAAAGCACAAGTGTTCCACAATGATTAATATACTTAGGTGACTAACCACAAAGCAATACTTGTATTAGATTTAAGATTAAGTTTGCAAGTAATCAACCCTTAAGATGTATCAAAATAGATCAAGGTTATTAAATGCTTAGTGATTAAGGGTTTTTTTAAGATTTAAGAGACTGTAATTACCCTAGCTAAATGTTTCACCAAAGACCTCCTCCCTCGATTGTCAAATGGTTGTTGGATGCTCAAGAAGTGAGGCAACGAGACCTACCCTAGCTTCACAGGTCAACCCAAAGAATTGAGTTTTTATGGAAATGACGCTTCTTCGCCCCGTGAGACCATCTCCGGCCTATCACCTTCCATTTCCCTCCTCAAACCTCATTTTAGATGGTGAAGATGGTGGTCTAAGATACCCTATTAAGTCTATTAAGTTGATATATCAATTGGTTAGACTTTTAGGTGTATTTTGGAGTGTTTTAATGATTTTATGATGCCTTAAATTGGTGATTTAGGACCAAAACCGAAACTTTTAGAGCTAATTGAGTATGTTGTTTAAGCATGAAAATGAGAAGCATTAACACATATAGGCTATGTGAGAGCAAGCGAAACAACAATTTAGTTCACCATGATTAAACCATTAACATAAATCAAGCTTGTTGTGAAAGAATAAAACACAAGGGCAAGGACAACTTGACAAAGAGAAGAAAGGAGAAGAAGCTCAAGCTATTCACCACTTATCTTATGTTTGTTTTCAAGCATTAAGTGTAAAATAGAAGCTTGAAAGATTAGATGTGTGCTTACACTATCAACTTTATCCAACAACCATTAATGTTAGTGTGTTGGCAAATGGCCTTAAGATATTATAACATGAAAAGACAACCACTTACTTAAGCATTGAAGCATAAATCATTCAATGTGTTGGATTAGAGCATGCAAACAAGATAGATCTTGAGAGAGAATATAACATGCAAATAGATCTAATTAAGTTGATTATGCCCCAAGGGATTAATCTTAAAGATTAATGTGTGAAGTGATCTAGATCTAGATGATTTTAACCATTAAAGCATAAATAGATCAAAATCATATTAAAACCCTAGCCTCGCAATTTGGGGTATTCCTCTCCCAAAGTGTAGGCACTTATTAAACTTAAAATAACTTGGAAAGAAAGAGAGAAAGGTAAGCAAGAAAGACAAGCCAGAGAGGCAAGCAAGGGAGCTCACTAACCCCACGTCCTAGCCCAAGGAAGTTCTTTTAGAAATGAAAGAACTTGAAATTAGCACTAACCCTTAGCTACCCTAAGCTCACACTTGGGAGGAGGTCGTACCAATCCTTCTCCTAAGCTACGAGCAAGTAAAAATCAGTGAAAACAAATAGATCTATGCACAAGAAGGTCTAGAACTTGAAGTTAAAGGTCGAGAAATAGCTACCAACTTGTAGGAGGGTCTTGGAGTGTTGTGTGGATGTTTTTGGGTAGCATAACCCCCTTCAACCAGATCTAAACCTGCAAAAACGTTTGCTGGAAAAGCTACACACAACAATCAAAGTGAAGGAAAACTTTTGCTTTTTAGGGCAAAAATTTTTCACAAAAAAATTTGATGAAAAATTTAGATGACCAATCTACTATGTCAAGCTAGCTGAAATATATATGGAATGAACAACAATAAGAGAATGAGTAAATGAGAGAGAAAATAGAATTTTATGTGTGTCTTAAGGGAAGACTCTTCCTTGAGACATTCCCAATAAAACCCTTGAAGCCAAACCTGCCAGATCTAACAAGATGATATGCATACAAAAGATAATATGGTTGAATATGTTAATAAGATGAAATACTTGCACCCTATCTAGCAAACCAACATATATAGATTTACAAGAATACTCTTTGTTAGATCTACCCAAGTAAAATACTTTACCCAATATCTACCTATGCAATCACCATATCAAATCAAAACAAGATTACCTCATGTGTAGCAAGAACAAAAATACTTGTTGCTCTTCCAAAAATCCTCCAAAGTTTCTCCTTTATTATTACTTAAGAAACAGATCTTGGAGAAATATTTGCTCCAAAACTCTAAGAGACAAAGAATGATGACATATGGATCAAGAGAGAGAGAGAGAGTGGAAAATCAAGTAGCATAACAATAGCTCAAGATATGGTAAAAATGAAGTGAAGAGAGGGATCTATTTATACTTGGAGAGACAAACCTACCTCTCTTGGATTAATGCCAAGTGTCCACCACCAAGCATAAGAGGAGATCCCAAGGGTAGGGCGCACCATCTAGGGTTTAAGAGGTAGATCTAGGGTGTGGATGAGTGGTAGGGTGTTGGGATCACACAAAAAAGTAGTGGGAGGCTAGGGTTTGCGTGCCAAGTGAGAGGAGAGGCCCCAAATAATTAAAACAAATTTCTAGAATTTTCTCCAAGAGGAGGGGGGCGTAACTCTCCTAGGACGACGCATCATTTGGGGGAGTGGAAAGGAATGGAAGGGAGTAAATGAGGGAAAGGGGGTGGAGTTAGGCTAGGAGGTGACGTGGAGGCCTAGGAGAGGCATACCACATGCAAGAGGCCCCCTAGTTGGATAGGCGGTCAACAGATAGAACTCCCGAAAAGTGAAACCCTAGTTTTCACCAGTACCAGAAGTACCAGAAAACTAGAAGTTGCAGTCCAGAATTTCATAGGTCCAGTTTCAAGGGTCAGAAATTGGAATTTTCAGAAACTGACTATACCAACATACTCGCCTTAGTCCAATGCATCTTTTGGTGAGTTCAATTTTCAGATCCAAGAAATTTGATTTTTCTATTATTTGTATAGCTCGGAGGGCTAGGGTTTCTACTGCAAGAAGGAATGGCTTCCAATATGAAGGTAGAAGACAGGCTGGAAGGATCTGGAACTTTAGATCTTGGAAGCATAGGTTGCAGATGATTCTAGACGAGAATGATCTCCTATAACATGTTACATTGGGTATACCAGAACCAGAGGAAGAAGAGCAAAAGACAAAGCACAAGAAGAATGAAAAGAAAGCAAAGAGAATCGTGCCAGATTCAATAAAGAAACACTTGATCCCTCATATATCCGAACTACAGACAACGATAAAAATGTATGAAGCACTCAGCAGGTTATATGAAAGAAAAAACATTAGCCGAAATCTTGCCTTAAGAAATCATCTTCGTAATATGAAGATGGGAAACTCAGAATCTGTCTCATCCTATCTTATGAGAGTTTCTCAAATTTGAGATCAGCTTGCAGCTATTGGAGATGTCATTAGTGACAAAGATCTTGTAACCACAACCCTAAATGGGTTTCCAACATTTTGGATTCCTTTTGTACAAGGAGTGTGTGCAAGAAGCAAGTTACCCAAGTTTGATAAGTTATGGCAGATTGCACACACGAAGAATCTAGACTTGCAGACCAACATAAGAGATTAATTGTTGACGAAGAGGAAGCTCTTACAGTTTAAAAGAACAGAAGAAGTTCCTTCGGGAAGAACAATAAAGAAGCTAACTCCGTAAGAGTTCCAAATAAGAAGAAAGATTTTTCAAAGATCAGATGCTACAACTGTCAAAAGTTGGGACACTTTTCGTATGATTGTCCTCAAGGAAAAGGGAAAAGAAAGCATCAAGCACATGTGGCAGAGGAAGAGGAATATCCTCCCTCAAAGAAAGCTTTAGTAGAAATTGAGAAATATGTACTTTAAGTTGAAGATAGTTGATCTGGAGAAAGATAGCAAATGGTGGAGTTCGTGGAGCCTCCCCACACAAAAACAAAAGATAAGTATTCATGTTTATTTTTAGTATCTTGTTTACTTTAATACTTTATCATTACAAGTTAGATTTTTGTGAGAATGTTAATTAACCTCGTTT
>ML845703.1:15690-29133 GCA_009831015.1 Picea engelmannii | reverse complement strand
ATTATTAGACAACCTCAAATTATGTAAATCACTAGTAAGATTTAAGATCCATGATTCACTTGTATTATGATACAATTGCTTAAGTACCTTCCATATTTCAGTGCCTTCTCTTAAATTTTTAATTTCTGCAAATACATCATCAGGCACACAAATTTTAATATATGCACCAGCTTCCTTATTTCTTTGATCCCATTTTTCAAGAGCCTTTTGTTCAGTAGGAGAGGCCTCTTTCCCACTAACCAAATCATAATGCTTCCTCATTGTTAAAAATGGCTCTATTTTATGCACCCAATCATTATAATTTTTCCCATTTAACTTAATTTCTGGAATTATACCCATGTTAATGGCCATTTTTCAATGAAAAAAAAATACTCCCACACAGAAATTATGCCTTCTTCACACAATATCCCACACACAGAAATTGTCCCTTCTCAACAATAGCACAAACAATAACACCACTGAAACTATCCTTTCCTGCTATTTTCAATTTCTTTATTATTTAAAAAAGACTCCCAGAACTCCAAAACCGAAATGGTAACCCAAAAAATTTATTAAATTTTTCTGTAATTTAAGAATAAAGCTCACCCTCCTTGTGGCAGCTTCCTCACCCCAGCGCAACCTCTTTCACCAACGCAGCGCCTCCTTCACCAACGCGGCCAGATCCCGTTTCACCTTCTACAATCGGGGGTTTTCTTGGCAGCAGACAACAAATTTCCTTTTGCACTAGACGCCTTCTGCAATCGGGGGTTTTCTTGACAGCAGACAACAAATATGACAGCACCTCCAGCAGGGAGCACGCACAACAATTAGATTAGCAATTTGATTTGAGCCTGGCAGCAGACATCAATACACTTGACAGCACTCAACGGACAGCCCAATATCAACGCTGCTTTGATACCATGATGAGAGCAGGAAGAACAGAACACGAAATTAAACAACAGAGAGAAGGGAACATAAACACAGCTGATGAATTGAAACTCAGACCGATGCTGAACATGTTAGCTAGATATGAATTTATAGAGAAATTACAAGTTGCAGGATTGTCTCGAAGCCTCCAGAGCTTCTGGTGATTTCTAGAATTCTATTGATATTTTTCTGCAGTCCGCCATCTTTGCCAACTACCACAATTAATTCTCTGCTTCTAGATGTCTTCCTACGGCCATACTAATAAACATTACAGGTTAATATCTGTTTTAACAAAAGTCTGTCTACTCATAAATCCGATGGAAATTAATATAGATCGAAATAAAGAACTGATTGCAAACAAAATACTGTAAGAACACTTGCCGAGATGGAAAACTTACAAGTCTGATCGAAAGTCCTAGCTCTTCCAGTGCCTTCTTCATTTTCCCAAGCACTTTGAAACATATATAAGATTGTCCTGTAACTGCCTAAAATAGATATAAGACTGTCCTGTAACTACCCGCATCCCACATATTATTTTATATATTTAACAGTTGATATAGGAAGACTTAGAAAACTAGAATCACAAAACTAATTGTGGCGCTTCTTACTCTCTTGTAAAACTAATTGACCGGAGACAAGGCGCTTCTTACTCTCTTGAATTTTGATTTCCCAGATGAGGCCCTTCTTACTCTCTTGGAAATGGGGCTATAAAGCCTTCACTATGCTATAGATGAGCTCTCAAAAAACATTGTATTCCTCGTGTAGTCATAGAATGATGGAATTGGGACATCACATTAACATTTCTTGCAACCACAACCACATGTCATGCTTCAACGACCACAACCGAGTGTCAAGGTGAGAGTCGACTTTGCGTCAAAGGATCTCCAACTTGCTTTTTTTGCAAAGGTGTCTTGTAGTTCTCTTTTGTTTCACTCACCCAAGAACTCCCAAAGACGGACATACAGACAGTTAGGACATTCAAATCATTTTTCTATTGCACATAATCATATCATGCAGATAATCATATGTTGCATAATGCAGTTGATAATCATATCATGCAGATAATCATATGTAGCATAATGCAGTTGATAATCATATGTAGCATAACGCAGTTTGGCGAGGCAGTAAATTTACTATAGGGGAAAGAGGGGATAGAGGAAAGAGCGGAGTTGATCTGTTCTTTACGTTTCTATTCATTACGTTTTGTTTTTTCTAACTGGTTTTTTTTGTTTTGTCTAGCCATCTATATGTATAAGTATATGTATGGTTAGATTTTTAGCTCGCTTATTATTGTTTTTTATCTTGATTTTTATATAGTTTGAGTGGGCCTAATGGTTAAGAACATGTGTTTTCTCTTAAGAGGTCACAAGTTCAAATCTAGAGGGGGGTAGGGTATGTATACCTTTGTAGACTTTACCAATCAAATCACTGAGGGTGGGGGGTCTCATACAACAATTTAATGTGGCTTGACCATGACCTTAAAAATAGATTATTATTATAATTATAATTATACATGATTTCTCTTATACTTATCAACATAAAAAATACAAGAAAAAAAAATCAATTATGACATTAATACCTTATTACATCTGCCTTATGGTGTATACTTAAAATACCGTCTACTTTATGGTGTATCCTTAAAATACCCTGCTTTAATTATATATATATATTTTTAAATCATATAAATAAAACTTATATCATAAATAAATTTTCATTAATTTATACCTACACTAAAAACATTTCTAGATTTGACTGAAATCTTGTAATTTTGAGTGATTAATATGAGAATATCAAAGTTTTATAAAAAAAATATCTTTATATTTTTAAAATTATAATTTGAAATAAAAATATTATATAAATATTATTTTTTTGGTAATATATTATTTTTATAAAATAAAAATATTATATAAATAATTTTTTTGGTAATATTAATTTTTTTTATAAATTTTGACTTTTAGAAAAACTTGTTATAGGTCTCTTGTTTATTAATTTGTTTATCAACAAGTTTAGGTCCTTGAGAGGATCTTTCTCTTTAGAAATCCCATGTTGGATGAATGAGAGAGCACTATGAAGGATATTAAGAATAAAAATCGTGTGGTCTTAATGGATTCCCAATCTATATACCGTATGTGTTGGGCCTTTCTTATTTGAAGATGTGTCAAGAACTATTAAGGGAGATGGTATGGGGAATCACTTAATGCTTGGATCATTGAAAACATTTGTAAAGGTGTTAAAAGAGATTTGGCAGGTGGTTATTTTCCCATTACCATACTAAATTTCTTCTATAAAATACTTTCCAAAAACCTATTAAGGGAGATGGTATGGGGAATCACTTAATGCTTGGATCATTGAAAACATTCCTAAAGGTGTTAAAAGAGAAGAACTATTAAGGGAGATGGTATGGGGAATCACTTAATGCTTGGATCATTGAAAACATTCCTAAAGGTGTTAAAAGAGATTTGGCAGGTGGTTATTTTCCCATTACCATACTAAATTTCTTCTATAAAATACTTTCCAAAAACCTTCTAAGGGAGATTTGTTTGTTGGTGGCCAAGATTGTTCACAAGGAGAAAACATGTTTCATAAAGAGTATATTTACTCTAGATAATATTCTCACTAATTAGGAAGGCCTTCAATGGGCTTAGGAGTATGGGAAAAAGACTCTTCTCTTGAAGATAAATTTCAATATTTATCTTATGATAGAGTTGAATGGGACTTCATCTTGACATGTTGGATCGACTAAGATTTGGATCTATTTTTCATTGACTTGTAGTAACACTCTTCTAGTAGGATTCTACATGTTGAGCAATGCACTCTCAACACTTATTGTGTTTTATTGCTCCATTTGATCTCTATGTCAGGACAACCTGAGATCTTGGATACTTGTTGAAGGCAACACAAGTGCAAGAGAGACAAAGAGGTAGATTCTACTTATCTAATGGAAATCAATTTCTTGATGTCCATTTGTAGATGACTTGGCTCAAACACCTGAATTGACCTAAAATTTTATGGAGGGAACAAATAATTTTGCTAAAGTTGTTGGGCCAGTGACTCTAGTAGTTAGGAGAAAATGAAGGTTTTTTGTATTGGCTAGGAGGATATCATATATCTAACTTGGGGGGATCATTTAGTACTTTTTATCTAGGTGGATATTGGTGTCCACCCACCTATTCCGACTGGCTCCTCTTGACATTTTTTAGTTCGACACATTCTTCTGTACTTCTTTGTAATTGTGGGTTATACACTTTCGGGGTTGTCTAAAGCCCTACACATCTTCCAGGTCAATACTGGTGGCCTCCCACCTAATCCAATTGGATTATTTTGTATGTTTTCATGTTAACACATCTTTTTGTACTTTCAAGGCCGTGTTGGGGCCCTAAACGGTGTTTTTTTTTTTCTTGCCACAGTCAAATTGTAGACAAAGTTGGAGTTTGATAGCGTAATTTGTAGTTCTCAAAAAGACCTTTCCAACAAGCTATCAAACACTTAAAACAGAGGTCATATGTAAAATGTACGACCTCGGGAAGTTGAGGTACCAACTTACCCATAGGGGCCCACATAACTTTTGGTGTTTCATCTCCTACGATTATGTTTTTGGATGTCTAGGGTTTTGGAATTCATGAATAATGTTAAAAATGTCTTTGGAGCCTCATCGTAATCATTTTTCACAAATGGATGCACGTAGCAACTACATCTCTTCTTAGAGATAGCTATCGCCATTCGAGCAAGTGTTTCAATTCTTCAGTTTTATAGTTTTAGCCAATTTCCTTTATTCAATAGAAGATATTGTTCACTAGATATATGTGGTGTTCTTCATATCTCTGTGTTTATTGTATTCAGTATGTTAATC
Organism: Picea engelmannii; assembly: GCA_009831015.1. Classification (NCBI taxonomy): domain Eukaryota; kingdom Viridiplantae; phylum Streptophyta; class Pinopsida; order Pinales; family Pinaceae; genus Picea; species Picea engelmannii. Next base: position 24,377 of record ML845703.1, on the reverse strand, counting down.
AGTTTGTTCTGCTCCTAAATCCGGATCAGTTTTATCAAAGCGGTATGCTCTTCATTTATTTTTCTTCGTGCATGTCCCCGACAAGATCTCGGTGCAAGAAGTTGGTACTTGAATCAATCGATTTTTTGCAAGATTGGTCACACCGAGCCCAACAATAACCCATGGGGATGAAAATAAATATGATGGAGAAGGAGATCCTTTTAAAATGTTGCTCGAGAAATCCCTTGCACGACAAAGTAATGAAATGATGGACAACTTTGTGCGGATCCTTCGGTGATTTCCCACGGGAGAAGCATCTTCATCAAGCAGCCATGCAACCCCCTTCAAGGTACAGGTAAATTTTGATATTCCATTATTTGAAGGATTGATAGATGCAGATGTTGTATATAAATGGTTGAATCTACTCGAAGGCTATTTTTTGGTCCACAATTTTTCTGATAGGGAAAAGATTACTTTTTCACTCCTCAAGGTCCTCCCCCATGTTAAGGACTGGTGGGACACTAACTCTGAGAAAAGGGCCATAGAGGAATCTGCAATATTTGTGGTTTCCCCTACATGGGATTTCTTCCATGATGCCATTAAAGAACAATACTACCCTATTGGAAGATACGAGGACCAGTACACCAGATGGACCACCCTGCGTCAAGAAAGGGACCAGACAGTACCAGATTTCACCAATATTTTTCATACCCCGTGCACCAAATTGGGTATCAAATATTATGAGTGACATCTGGTGCTTAAATACTGCGGTTGTTTTCATAGATACATTCAAATAGATATGGAGTTTTTGGACATCGCCTCATTGAGTACGAATTATAGATACAATGTCAAGATCGAGAAGAAATTTAAGCAGAAGAGGCGAGAGTTTGGATCTGCAAACTTCTCACAGTTGAAGCAGAGCAAGGGTGCCCCCCACCCACACAGCAAGGGATAGAGAAAAGATGGTCACTCTCAGGACAACCAATCCAAGATGCAACAAAAGAGGGGCAATGAGAAGACAAAGAAGGACACAGGAAAATGGTGTGAATACCATAAAATCCCTTGGCACAACACTGAAGAATGTCTCTGTAAGTAGTCACTCATGGTTGAGCTGAAGGATTTCGAGTCAGAGGTCGATTCTGACTCCGAATCAAATCCAAGAGGAAGGGAAGCAGGTTATCAATGTTTTAACCAGTGCCACTGTCGCTACCACCAAAGTCCAGCCAAGCGAACTAGAAGAACCAGAGGAAGGGGAACACCTCTTTCACTCACATATGTGGGTAAAGGGGGCTCCACTTCATTTCATTGTCGATAGTGGCAGTCATAAGAACATGATCTCAAAATAGGTCATCAAACGATTGGACCTACCGACGAAATCACACCCGTATCCCTACACCATCGGTTGGACCTGCCGACGACACCGCACCCATAACCCTACACTATCGGCTGGCTTTGCCAAGGAGGAGATATATGTGTCATCCAATAGCTTCATCTACCCTATGATATCAAGCCTTTCAAATACAAGGTATTGTGTGATATTTCTCCCCTTGAATTTTGTGATGTTCTTTTAGGAAAACCATATTTGTGGAAGCATCATGTTGTGTATGAGTCTAGAACCCACAGTGTTATTATTACTTTGATTAGACAATTGTACAGGATACTAGAGGTAGCGTCTCCTACTGCTATTTATTTAATCTTTGCTAAGAAATGCAGTAAGGTCATTTCATAGACCAAGATGTATGTCTTCTTTTTGATCCATGTTCAAAATAAAAAGGTCATCGCCACATCTGTGGCCTCTACACAGAGCCTCTCTTTGCAGCAGAATCAAGTGGATGGGATCATGAAAGAGTAAAAAGACATCTTCTCCTCACCCACCGGGGTACCGACACACTGCCAAGTCAAGCATCCAATTGATATAACCCCCAATGCACCTCTTCCTAATGAACTAGTCTATCGTCGCTCGTTGATGGAAAATGAAAAAATCAAGCATCAGATCCAAGAGATTCTTCAAAAGGGGCACATCATACCCAACTGCTACCCTTGCGGAATACCGATTGTACTGGTGCAGAAGAAGGATGGGACATGATGACTCTACATTGATTATAGAGCATTAAAAAAAATCGCAGTTAGGAACCGCTACCCAATTCCCAAGATTGATGAACTTCTTAACCAAGTCATGGGGGAAAAGTTCTTTAGCAAGATTGACCTAAATTCTATATACGACCAGGTTCCCATCAAACCAAATGATGTATGGAAGACAACTTTCAAATATAAAGAAGTTATCTTCGAATGGTTGGTCATGCCCCTTGGATTAACAAATGCACCAACCTCTTTCCTGTCTCAGAGAAGATGATAACACCAATCTTTGCTTTACACAGAACTGATAATTCAAATGCTTTCTTCATTATTCTCGATCTTCTCTTAGAAAAACACACATGTCTTCGTTCAAGATTCTCTATTTTCTTCATTTCCAACTTTGTCTGGACCATTTTTGTTTTATGGATGAATGATCTGTCAAACAACCAATTCAATGATCAAGTCAATTTTTATTTTATGGATGAATGATCAGGTCACTTTCTTCACTCTCATATGGAACGATCGATTTTGTGATATAGTTATTTATTACATAATATATGTTAGTTATGGTCGAGGAGAACAATTATATTGCCATGGTTATGTTCATAAGGAAAACCATTATGGTGGAGGAGAAGAACAATTTATGAATGCCCAAACTAATTAACAACATGCAACATTAGTTACGCAACATGCAACATTAATTACGCAAAATTAAAACATAAACTAATATACTAATAAACAAGCAAAAAATGAAAAAAAAAAAAACTAATATACGATCCTTATCAAAATAATTATAAAGTATACCCAAGAGCATATTTGCACCAGAAATAATTATGCCTATATGTAATTTCTAACAAAAAGATAAAGTGTAACAACATACAGGAAGAAGAAGATTGACTGACTGAACCGGAAGTCAACAAGTTTGATAAAATCTGTCTACTTATAAATCCGCTGGAAATAAATTTTCGAATGCAAGAACTGATTACAAACAAAATATTGTAAGAACGCTGACAGAGATGGAAAACTTACAAGTTTGATTTGTGTGGGAAAAAGCAAAGGAACACAATAAAATACACACTGAAACAAATTTTATTGCACACTAAATGAAATGGTTACATCACGTTTGTTTTTATAGATAGTATGGAAGGATCTGGAAATTTTGGAGCATTCAAGAAGGATGGAGTGTCGGTGGAAAGGTTGTGGAGGAACAGTAGCCAGTGGTTGAGTGGAAGGTTCTGTTTTAATGCGGTAGGTAGAAATTGACGTCTTCCAACACTAATTACATCAATATTTACAATGCCCAATGCTTCTCTTAAGTATTCAAATTGGTCTTGTGCTAAAGCCTTTGTAAATATGTCTGCAAGTTGCTCCTTTGATCTGCAATGTTGTAGGATGAGTCCTCCATTGTTGACAAGTTCTCGAATGAAGTGATATCTTGTGTCAATATGCTTTGTCCTCTTGTGAAAAACATGATTCTTTGATAGTGCAATGATGGACTTGTTTTCACAATAGATTGTAGTAGGCTCCTCTTGATTATGCATTAGATCCTTCAATATCCTTCGCATCCAAACTACTTGGCATGTTGTTGATGTACCTGCTACATACTTTTCTTCTATTGATGAGATTGTCACTATTGGTTGCTTCTTTGATTCCCATGCCACAACTCTTGTTCCAAGATGAAATTCATATCTAGATGTTCTCTTTCTGTCATCAATGCTTCCTACAAAATCACTATCTATGTATCCAACCAACTGTAGATTATTTGAAGTAGAATACAAAATGCCATGATTCATAGTCCCCACAATGTATCTTAATAACCTTTTTCCTACTTGCCAATGTGAATTCTTTGGTCTGTCCATGCATCTAGAAATCAGACTGACTCCATACATTATATTTGACCTAGTTGCAGTAAGATACATCAAACTTCCAACCAATTTTCTGAATATGGTTGAATCAAAATCCATCTCATTTTGTTCTCTACTTAGTTTTGTGCCAACTTCCATAGGTGTAGAAACTGGATTGCAATTTATCGTTCTAAACCTTTTTAAAACATCTTTTGCATATTTACTTTGACAAATGAAAATGCCTTTATCATTTTGTGTGACTTCAATGCCAAGAAAATAGTTCATTAACCCCAAGTCTGTCATCTCAAATTCCTTCTTCTTTGTTGATTTAAACATATCGATAGAGAGATTACCTGTATAGATCAAATCATCAACATATATGCAAACAATAAAGATCTGACCTTGTTCATTGACTTTGGTGTATAGTGTAGGCTCACTAGTGCTTCTTATGAATTCATTTTTTATCATGTATGAATTTATACTGCTATACCAAGCCCTTGGTGCTTGCTTTAATCCATAAAGTTCCTTCTTCAACCTGTAAACCTTGACTTCTTGACATTTTACTTCATATCTTGGTGGTTTTTTCACATAGACTTCTTCTTCTAAATATCCATTCAAGAAGAATGATTTGACATCCATTTGATAAACTTTCCGATTATGTTGAGCTGCAATAGCTAGTACCATCCTAATTGTGTCAAGTCTTGCTACGAGTGAAAAATTTTCATTGTAATCGACTCCATATTCTTGTGAAAATACTTTAGCTACTAATCTTGCCTTATATTTTTCAACTTCTCCATTTGCCTTATATTTAGTTTTATACACCCATTTCACACCTATGCATTCTTTCTCCTTAGGTAAATCAACTAGATCCCATGTATCATTTTTCTTAATAGATTCCATTTCTTCATTCATTTCATTAATCCAATGTTGTTCCTTAATCACATCCTCAAAATATATAGGATCTTGAGTAAATAGAGAAAAATTGGATTGCAAATCTATCCTATCTCCTTGATCATATATTTCTTGCAAGCTTCTAGTCTTTTTGCGTCTTAATCTTGATCTTAATGATTCAACTGTAGGATTTGAGTCATAACTTACTTGTGGACTTGATGTTTCTCCTTGCTTGACTTGCCTTTGTGAGTTTTCTTCTTGTGTAATTCTTGATGGTAATCCTCCTTGCTCATTTGTTTTTTCTCCTTGACCTTTTTCTCCTTGTTCCTCATATAGTATTCTTGTACCTATAATTGTATTGTCTATATTGCCATCCCATGATTCTTCCTCTTTGAATACAAAATCTCTACTTACAATGAATTTATTAGTTATAGGATTAAACAACTTATATTCCTTAGATTGTTGATCATAACCAATAACAATGCATTTTCCACTTTTATCATCCAATTTACTCCTTGTTTGTTTAGGCACATGTGCATATGCAATGCAACCAAATACTTTAAAATGAGAAACACTATGATGCTTACCACTCCATTCTTGTTGAGGAATCATGTACCTCACAATCTTTGTTGGACTCTTGTTCAATATATACATTTCACAAGCTACAACTTCAGCCCAATATTCATTAGATAAATTCTTTCCTTTCAACATGCTTCTTACCATTTCCATTATTGTACGATTCTTCCGTTCTGCAACACCATTATGTTGAGGTGTATAGCTTGTAGTGAACTGCTTCGCTATTCCATGATACCTACAATACTCCAAAAAATCATTTGAATTGTATTCTCCTCCTCTATTTGATATAATATCTTAATAGATAAGCCACTTTGTTTCTCAACTAATGCCTTGAATTCCTTAAACTTGTCAAATGTTTCAGATTTGTGTTTAAGGAAATACACCCATGTTTTTCTACTATAATCATCAATGAATGTTAGAAAATATATGCTCCCCCCTATGATGGTGTCTTCATTGGACCACATAAATCTGTATGCACAATTTCTAAAGGTGCCCAAGCTCTATATGACTTCTCTTTTGGAAATCTTTTCCTATGTTGCTTGCCCAAAACACAACTTTCACATGAACTTATTTGTGCTTGAATAGGTGGTAAAAATTTTACCATTTCATTTCTTTAAAACAAACACAATCCTTTAAAGTTTAGATGGCCATACCTCAAGTACCATATCCATGCTTGATCATGACTTGATGCCTTGAAACTTGCTCCAATCTTCTCCATCATTTCACTTTTCATGTGAAGTGGGAACATTCTGTTTTCTGTCATTTTAATCTTTGCAATCACCATTTTAATAGGAGGAATATCATGTATAGTGCATACATTATTCTCAAAATACATTGTATAACCCTTTTGAGTAAGTTGTCCCACACTTATGAGATTATGCTTCGAACTAGGCACAAAATAAACATCAGGAATAGTTTTATTTCCACTATTTGTTATTACATTGATTACACCTTTTCCCATGACTTCTACAATATTATCATTACCCAATTTAATATGTTCTTTAATTGATGCATCCAAATCCTCAAACAACCCTTTATTTCCAGTCATATGGTTACTACAACCACTATCAAGAAACCAAATGTTACTTGCATTTTCTTGAGCTACATCACATGTAATAAACAATGTCTCAGAACTACTCTCAAAGAAATGTGCATTCTTCTTTGTCATATCTTCTTGTCTCTTTTGGAATTCATTTGCAAAGTGACCATACTTCTTGCAGTAATAGAATTGAATATTTGATTTTTCATACCTTTGTGATGCCTGATTGTGATTACTTTCCCTTGAGATGAAACTTTGATTTCTCCTTCCTCCTGGGTCTTGACTCTTTCTTTCTTCTCTTTGAAAACTATTTCTTCCTCTTCTTCTTCCTCTGAATCCTGGATTTCCTCTTCCTCTTCCTCTACCAAATGTCATTTGTGTTTTGAATTAATGCTCCAATGAGGTATTGTCATTCATGTTCAATCTGTCTTCATAATTTTTCAAGGAGCCAACCAACTCACCCATAAAATATTTAGTCAAATCTTTAGATTCTTCAATTACCACAAGAATTGCATCAAATTTTCTAGGAAAACTTCTTTAAACCTTTTATACAACCTTCTGATATGCTAGCTCATCACCATTTTTCCTTATTTGATTAACCAAATTTGTAACATGATATGTAAATTGTTCTATTGAATCAAAATCTTTCATTTGCAAGTTTTCAAATTCCCTTCTAAGTGATTGAAGTTTGGCAATTTTTACCTTGTTCGTTCCTTGATATGATGTCTCTAGAATGTCCCATGCTTTCTTGGTTGTAGTGGCTGGTTTAATCCTTCCAACAATAGAATTTTCCAACGCTTGTCAATTATCTCCAAAGCCCTTTTATTCTTTTTCCTATTTTCATGAAGCTTTGTCTTTTCATCAACAGTTAAAATAGAATCATCTTGTGGTTTAGTATAGCCATTCATTACTATATATGATAGCTCATATGATTAAAATGCTAATTTCATTCTAAATGCCCAATTATCATAATTGTTTCCAAAAAATGTTGGAATCATAAGTTGTTGAAATATGCCTAATGGCATTCTTTTTTTAAAAAATCAATCCTCCAAAAAAAATACTTTCAACAAAACTAGGAAAAAATAGACAGAGATTATGATAAAAGAGGACTTCTTGGAATTTATTCCTTCACAGTTCCCAATTTCTTCAAAAAATACCTTTTATCTTCAATCAAATAAGCACAATATTCTATCCCCAGTGTTGTATGCAAAAGTATTACTTCTCATTCTATGGTGCCATTAAGAGTGTAATAACTCATAATTTTCGTACTATCTCAAATTTCTTCAATTTAAAAACACTTTTATGAGGAAAAATAAAACCTAGTTCCACTTAATTGTGCCCTGATACAACAGTAGTGTGAAAAAAAATAATGGAGGTGGATTCTTCTCAACTAATCTGAAAATTGCAACTCCTTATCACAACGATTTCTGGGTTGCACGCTTGGTTTCTCTCCTTGTGACATGCCTCACTCATTAGGGCATTAATCTTGATAGTTGCGCCCTCTCTTATAGAATGGAACCGACCAGATCCTTCAACAAAAACACATTGGATTTCACGGATCCTTAGCAATTGCACAGATAAATACCATGATGGAGTGGAATCGTCCCCTGTGCACAGGGGAAAAATGGGTTCGCCCTCTCTTTACAAACTCTCTGCTAACTTGGAAGCTACGGCTTCCTCTCCAACATCTCTCTCACAATCGACAGATCTCCTGAAATATTACTACTCTTCTGGAAACTGCAGCTTCCTCAATACAATGCATAACATCTTGCTCACCTCGCTCTAATACCATGATGTGTTGGTAGAAGTAAAGGAACACCATAAAATGCATAGTGAGACAAATTTTATTACACACTAAATGAAATGGTTACATCGCATTTGTTTTTATAGATAGTATGGAGGGATCTAAAAGTTCTAGAGCATTCATGAAGGATGGAGTGTCGGTGGAAAGGCAGTGGAGGAACAGTAGTTGGTGGTTGAGTGGAAGGTTCTGTTTTAATGTGGTAGGTAGAAATTAACGTCTTCCAACATGATCCAAAATCCTAATTCTTCCAGTGCCTTCTTCATGTCTCAAATTTTGTTTTCCTAGGCACTTTGAAACAGATATAAGATTGTCTGTAAGATTGTCCTGTAACTACCTGCATCCCACATATTATTTTATATATTTAACAGATGATATAGGAAGACTTAGAAAAAAAGAATTGCAAAACTAATTAACCCCAGACCTGGGCACTTCTTACTCTCTTGTGCTTCTTACATAATTGCAAAACTAATTGACCCCA
>ML845702.1:0-36425 GCA_009831015.1 Picea engelmannii | reverse complement strand
GTTTCTGAACCTGAGTTGACAATACTGATCTAGGGACATCTGTCTTTGAACTTTCATATCCAAGCTGTAGTATTCCCTGGTACTCCTGGCTAATTGTTCCACAAAATCTTCAACCTGTTCATGCTGCCCTTGGTCATCTGTGAATGTGGGCATGTATGGTCTGGGGTTAGCTCTGCTACCTGAGTGTTGGCCTAGCGGTTCATCTGTAAACACTAGCATGTATGGCATATGATTGGTCCTGCTACCCATCTGCCCATGGAACGTGCCACCTCCAAGACTTCCTTCGGATCCCAGTGCTTTCTCTGGGTTATATCTGACTTCCTCATGGGTTACACCGGACCCTCCAGCCTCCTTTATCCCATACGTATTAGGATCTTTGCCTCGATGGGTTACTGGCATCAGAAGGTCAGTTATCCTAGTTTGGTTCTCGTTCATTTTCTGTAGATTCTCATCAACTTTCTTCAAGGTTTCAGAGATTTCGGCCTGTCCCCTTCTATTGGTTTCTTGATACTCATCCAACTGTTGGACCATTGTGCTTTCTATGTGGTTCATGTTTTGTTGGAACTTACCAAATTCAGCTGCTAAGAGAGCCAATCCCTAAGGCTCATGGTTGTCTCCTAACCCTTCCATTTTTGCCTCTATTTCACAGTTGTTTTTCTTCCTCTCACCCATAACAATTCCCCTGTACCTATGCATGCATCGATCTCTCCACGGGTTTGGAGGATCGAGGCTCTGATACCACTTTAATGATCCCAAGCCAAAAAAATTTATTGGAATCACTAACTACTACTGATATATTGATATGCAGGTATTTATTGAGTTATTAAGTGCATAAAAGGTTCATCAACACATGAAGATCACAACATATTCAAGATGTAGAAGCACAAGCAAAGATCTGACCTTTTTATTATGAGCAATGTAAGATCAATACAATAGATGGTCGATCTAGCATAAACCTCATATGGTCGTACAAGCACTAGATATGAGTTGCTACAAAATGCTCCCGACAATACAAAATAAGCCTCCAAAGGTTGGATATACAATGAAGACTAAATCAAGTAGATATGAGTCGTACTATTGCTCAACCTCCAAGATGGAAAGTGCCACGCCCTGCTAAAATGTTGAAGCCCTCAAATATTCGGCCCTGCTACCAAAAGTGTCCAATCATCTCGAGAAATATGCCAAATGATAGATCGGGCAACTGTAAGGACAACCCAGATGTCCAAATTCCCAAATCCACTCTGAAACCCTATAGATCTGAATTCCTCCACTGAATGGTGTGCCCTACTGGATGACTAAAACCCTAGCTGGTTCGGCCCTGATGAAGGAGGCCTCCAAATGCTCTGAAACTCTCCAAGAATGTAGATCAGGCTATAAGAATCCCGTGGGAGAAGTTTCGTACTCAGATCTCAAGCAGATCTCCCTAGATCTGAGTTTTACTGAATCACAGGATGTCCCCTATGGCTCCAAGACATCCCAATATGCAGACAAATGTAGAATGATGATAACCCTCCATAAAATACCTCATACTGATGGTCCTGCACCTACAAACAAAACCCAACTGTCGGAATGGCCCTAGGCCCTTAGGATAAGTTGGATCGAACCTCCCTCAAGATGATGGTGCGCCCTTGCTAGAAACACAAGAATAGTATGGCCTTCTACCTTCTGAAGTGCTAGATGGAGATGGGCTGAGACTAGAATGGTGTGGAGGAGTCTTTCATCCCCAAGACCAAGTTATGGAACAAGGTGAGTGGATATTTCACCACTGAGTTGCTCACAAGGGTTTATACAACAAAACCCCCAAACCGAATGCTCAAGAGCAATAGAAAATGCTAATCCAAAACCAGAATGAGTAATAGGTGCGCCCCAACCTCTTACTTATACTTTTCCTTCTAATTCTCTGTTGAGTTAGGTTAACTCCCAGGGTTAATATTATATTCTTCTGTTGAGTTATCTTTTACTCCTTTATCCTTTTCCTTTCTTAAGTCAACTTAAAAATATAACTTTTAACTTCTTGACTTTCCCCCCATCAGTGTGAGACTATGACCTAGTGGGGGTGCCCAGGCCACTGAGTCTCCTCATCACCTCTCTAAGAGGTGGGGGACATTACAAATAGTCTGAAAGGACCTTCCTCGAAAGGGGGAGTATTTTTTGTGATGAGACATCTCTTGCTTCCAGCCTCATTGCTGTGACGTAAAGCAAGAAGATGTGATGAGAATAACATTGTGCTTCTGTCTTGACAGATGTGACGTAAAGCCAGTCTAGTATCTTGCTTCCAACCTGATGGTTGTGATGTAAAGAAAGAATATGTGATGAGACTAGAATTGTGCTTTTGGCTTGACAGTTGTGATGTAAATCCAGTCTAGTATCTTTCTTCCAACCTGATGGTTGTGATGTAAAGCAAGAAGATGTGTTGAGACTAGTACTGTGATTCCGGCTTGACAGCTGTGACGTAAATCCAGTCTAGTATCTTTCTTCCAACCTAATGGTTGTGACGTAAAGAAATACAATGTGATGAGACTAGTACTGTGCTTTCGGCTTGACAACTGTGACGTAAAGACAGTCTAGTATCTTGCTTCCAACCTGATGGTTGTGATGTAAAGCAAGACAATGAGATGAGACTAGTACTGTGCTTCCATATTGAGAATTTGTGACATAAATCCAGTCTAGTATCTTTCTTCCAGATTGAGTGTTGTGATGTAAAGCAATACATTGAGATGAGACTATGATGCAGGAGCATCGTAAGCAGCCAGCCAAGCAAGCAACGTAAAAGGTGGAAGACAGCTGGAAAAGCACCAGCGCACGTTTTTGAAATGTTTTGAAAAAATAATGAAGCAGATATTAATGTGATAGTTGGGGAAGCGTACTTACATTTATATCTTAGATGTTGTAAGCAGATCTTGAGCATCGCTCTAATCTGTAGAATGTAAAGGCATTTATACTTAATTAATGAAAATAGGTAGATTTGAATTCATAGATTAGACCGTTAAAAGAGTAGGAGGGAAACAGATATAGACACCCTCACCCTTGTATCATTGTAAGATAGATGATCATTCAGAATTCATAAGTTGTTGAGTTGTAGCAGAGAGCTGTAGAAAATAACCCATGTACAGGAGCACTTGAGTTAATATATGAAGCTTTGACTCAATTTTCATGGTGTTATGATGCTTACTGTTTACATTTGTTGAATGGTATGCTTATAGTTGATTTATTTCTATGTTTATGCATTTGTTTAAATGTTGTGTTGAATGTGTGATTTCATGTTAAGTATATGAAGTCTGAGAGAGGAGAAGAATCAGTTTCAATTGTTTCTCATTCTAAGAGTTCCTGCAAGGAGTGCAATGAAATGTCTGCAAGGTGTGCGTTGACAAGAATCTAAGTTTTATCTCAGAAAGTTCAAGAGAGATATCGTTGTTCTCATACCAACAGAAGTGTAGGTGAATCATAGAGTCATGCAAGGTGTGCGTAGGCTAGTTGAAGCCTTAGAAGTTATCAACTAAGGTGAAGGTGGAAGGACTATTGTTGCAAGGAGTGCACAGAGTCGAGGACCCAAATAACCAGAGGTTATTTGAAAGATTTCCGCAAGGAGTGCGAGCAGGACCTCTCTAGGAGACTTAAGTTCACAAGTGAAATCTTAGGAGGGATAGTACCTTTGAAGTGTTCAAAGGGAGATGAAAGTTGAAATCATCTCGTAAAATACAAGTTCAGGAGGGAGAACACCGATTCGTCTCAAAAAAATCATTGAGGAGTGAATCGGGCAGTCAGAATTCTCCGAGGAGAACTCGCAAAATCATGTGGACCATTGGATCCCACAGATATGTGAGAAGGTTAAGGCTGAGTACCTTTTAGCATTCAGAAATCTCAGGAGGAGTAACGACTGTTGGATGAGAAGCGTCAGGAGTCATTGATCTTACGCTCGAAATCTGCTATTTCAAGTTTCGGAGTTTGGAGTGACAAGTGATTTTGGAGTCACTACATCACAAACGCCTGGTACGTGAAATCACGCTAGCCGTTGGATCAGGGGAGGCTCACAACCATTGATCCCCTTTGAAGTGGAATTTTGTCATTTCGGTATTTTGGGGTTCAACATACCGGGAATCTTGATGACAAGGAGTCGGGGTGCTTAGCATTGGAAATCCTGAAGTCGCGAAACGTGACGTGCCAGGAGGTGAATTTTTGTATTTTGACATTTCGACACTTCGGGTGTCAGGAATTAGAGGAGGCAACGATATTTGGAATCAATAGTTTCAAACTCTCGGTTCGCGAAAATCCGAAAGATCCAAAGTCATCAGATCGTGGAGGATCCCAGCCGTAGATCACGTTGGAGGTGAGGTTTCAGAAATTCAGAGATCGGAGTTTCGGGAGGTGACGAACCTTTCTACTATGGGTCTCGCAAGTCGCAAAATCCCGAAGAGTTGAAGGAAAAATTCTCGAAAACATTGAAGGACAATTGTCGTTGGGGCTCAATCGGGTTTCTGGATTTCGGGAATCAAGAGGTAGAGTTGCATGGTCACACAACTCTTGAAATTGTGAAAAGGAAAAATCCAAAAGGTGGGTCCTAAGAATTAGTCAGAGGAATACGTGTGATGGAAGTCAAGAGGTGGTCATGTTTCAACGAAATTCCCAAAAGACCATCGATATCGCCAAAAAGGGGGAAATTTCAAAAATCGGGAAATCATAAAAAAAGACAAATGAGTGTTGGTTGTTCACTCAAGTTCCGAAAAGTTGAAATAAGTGGCAACAAGAGGCCTGTGTTTGGTGCATTGAAGGAGTCAACCCTCATTGACGTTTCAAGTTTTGAAGGTTGAAGATACAAGGGGATCGACATCAGGATTCGCGAAATCGCAAAATCCGAAAAGCCAAAAGGGAAAAAATCGATCACATTTATTGGTCGGTTGTGGAGTTAACGTCGGTGTTCGATCACATAGGCATTACTCAAAAGGACCTATGGAATACACATGTTTGTGTGTGTGTGTGAATTATTACCTGTGGTGAAATCAAAGAGTCAATGAGAGTCAGGGGAAGATTTAGAAAGATCCTGCGCGGATCTTGGCCCGAGTGTCGGGGATCTATGTCAGTGTGGTATCAGAGCTCAGAAAAAGTTCTTTGTTTTCTATAGCAGAGAAAAGAGGAGAAATTTTATAGCCATGCTACCGAGAATAAGAGACAGGCCAATGCCAATGCCTGACCCAGCAAGAGAAAGAGAAATGCGCAAGTTACATGCCAGGCTTGATGCCATGGAGACAGCACAGAGGTGCATAGTTGATGCTAGGGATATCAGCGAGGCCGAAAGTGAAAATGAAGCTGGAAATGAAGGTGAAGAATATGTATTCAAAGATGTTTTGGATGAACGCCTATTCAGGGTTGTTGCAAGGATAGGTGCCAAAGCAAAAATGGATATTCTAGTGTATGAAGGAAACCTGGATGTTGAAGAGCTTCTAGACTGGATTAGAGCTCTAGACAAGTACTTCAACTATGAGGATGTCGAGGAAGACAAGAGGTCAAACATGTTGTTACTAGACTTAAAGGGAATACAACACTATGGTGGGATGAACTGCAGGCTAACAAATGCTACAAGGGCAAGCAAAAAATCAAAAGCTGGGATAGTATGGTTGAAAAGATGAAATCCAAATTTATACCCAAGGATTATCAAATCACTCTGTTTCAGAGGATGCAAAATTTGAGACAGAAGCTGATGTTAGTGAAAGAATACACTGAAGAGTTCTACAATATAAAAATCAGAGCAGGTCATCGGGAAAGCGATGATGAAAAAGATGTCAGATACATGAATGGTCTGTGGTATGACATTCAAGATGAGATGATCATGATGACCATTCAAAATGTTGAAGATGCTTTTCATATAACTCTGAAAGTTGAAGAGAAGCTGAGCTGGAAGCAGGGTCAAAGAGGTCGAGGTATAAGTCAAGCCAGAGGCAAAAAAATTGCCCAAGACAGAACTCAGAAATCTAAAGAAGAGGAGAAGAAACCTCAAACTCAACATGAGAGAGGAGGAAGCTCACAGAGAGGGTAGTATGCTTATAGAAATAATTTTCCTCGAGCTAGAGGAAGAGGAAGAGACAAAGGCGGTGAAGTAAAATGCTTTGTCTGTGGAAAGATCAGACATAAATCCTATGAGTGTCCAGATAAGAAGAAAGATGGTGGTAAAAATCACATTGTCGAAGCTCAAGGATGGAATGTTCAGGAAGGAGACATTGAGGGTGGAAGATCTTTGATGATGAGGAAAGTTCTCTTGAGGCCAAAGAAGGAGGAAGAGAACCCAACCCAAAGAAACAGTTTGTTTCGGACTGCTTGCAAAACCAAATATAGGGTATGCAAGGTCATAGTGGACAGTGGTAGCACAGACAATCTCGTATCTACAGAGATGGTAGAAAAGCTGGAGTTGGAAACTGTTGTACATCTAAACCCATACAAAGTTTCATGGCTACAAAATGGACATGAGGTAAATGTCACTAACTAGAGTTTAGTTGAATTTAAAATAGGAGGATATAAGGATGAAATATTATTTGATGTCATTCCCATGGATGTTTGTCATCTATTTTTGGGTAGACCATGGCAATATGAAAAAAATGTGATTCATGATGGGAGAAAGAACACGTACACCCTGGAGAAGAATGGGAGGATTCACATGTTGTTGTTGATTAAAAACCAAGTGGTGAAAACAGAGATGAGCAACACTGTACTTCTCATGAGTGGGAAGGAACTTCTTAAGGTGGTTAATAAGAAGGAAGACACACAATTTATTGTTGTCAGGAAGCCCAAAATTGTTTTGACTAGTACGAGAATAGATGATTTACCAGAAGAAAGCCAGGAATTGATGGGAGAATTTGTTGATATAGTAGTGGACGAACTACCTTGTTCGTTACCACCTATAAGGAATATAATCCATCATATTGATCTTATACCTGGAGCCAGTTTACCGAACAAAGCTGCGTATAGGTTGACGCCACAAGAAAATGAAGAAGTTAAGAGATAGGTCCAGGACTTAATGGACAAAGGATCGATTCAAGAGAGCTTGAGTCCATGCATTGTTCCAACAGTGCTCAGCCCAAAGAAAGATGGAGGCTGGAGAATGTGTACATACTCAAGGGAAATCAATAATATTACCATCAGATACAGATTTCCATTACCAAGGATGGATGACTTGATGGATTACTTGAGTGGAGAAAAGTTTTTTTCAAAGATTGATTTGAAAAGTGGGTATCATCAAATTCGAATGAGAGAAGGTGATGAATGGAAGACAACATTCAAGACGAATGAGGGGTTGTATGAATGGCTTGTCATGCCATTTGTCTTAAAGAATGCACCCAGTACTTTCATGAGGTTGATGAACGAAGTCTTGAAGGATTTCATTGGGAAATTCTTCATTGTATATCTTGATGATATATTAATCTTCAGCAAAACAGAAGCAGAGCACTTGAAGCATTTAGCAGCAGTAATGAGAAGATTACAGCAAGAGAAATTGTTGATAAATATGAAGAAATCATCATTTATGAGGACAGAACTCATTTATCTGGGTTTTGTTATCTCTACAAATGAGTTGAAGATGGATCCAGAAAAGGTAGATGCAATTAAGAATTGGCCATCGCCGAAGAGTGTGTTTGAAGTTCGAAGCTTCCATGGTTTGGCAAGCTTCTATAGGAAATTCATTAGAAATTTCAGTGGAATCAGCACACTGATGATGGATATGGTGAAGAAAAGACATAAATCTTTGCACTGGACAGAAGAAGCAGAGAAGAGTTTCAACCTACTGAAGAAGAAGATCACGGAGAAACCAATTCTGGTTTTGCCAGATTTCAGCAAGACATTCCAGGTTAGGTGTGACGCGAGTGGATTTGAAATTGGAGCGGTCTTGAGCCAAGACAACAGGCCAATCGCATACATCAATGAAAAACTGAATGAAGCGAATATCAAGTACTCAACATATGAAAAAGAATTATATGCAGTCATACAAGCACTGAAGAAATGAAGACGTTATTTGGTTCCTAAAGAGTTTGTTTTGTACAGTGATAATCATGCTTTACAATTCATGACTCAATAGGAGAAATTGAACCAAAAGCATGCTAAATGGGTTGAATTCATGCAGAATTTTACTTTTGTGATTAAGCATATTTCTAGAACTGGTAACAAAGTTGTTGATGCTTTGAGCAGGAAATGTTTTCTTATGCAGGAATTCAGAGTCAAGAATTTAGGTTTTGTTAACCTCAAAGAAAGGTATAGGGATGACCCAGATTTTAAGGAGGCATATGAGGCATATGAGAATCCAGTTCTCAGGGACAGAAGCCAATGGACCGAGTATATGATCCAGGATGGGTTATTATTACGGGGAAATCAGCTATGTATTCCAAAATGCTCCATGAGGGAGAACCTGTTGAAGGAAAAACACAGTGGTGGATTGGTCGGACACTTCGGTCATGATAAGACATTCTCAAAGTTGAATGGCTCATATTTTTGGATAGGGATGAGGATAGATGTTAAGAAATTTGTGGACAAATGCAGTATTTGTCAGCACACAAAAGGGAAAAGGCAGAACACAGGATTATATCAACCATTACCCATACCAGAAAGGTCGTGGGACGCAGTGAGCATGGATTTTATATTGGTATTTCCAAGAACACAGAGAGGCTATGATTCAATCTTTGTGGTAGTCGACAGATTTTCAAAAATGGCACATTTCATACCATGCTAGAAAACCAGTGACGCAACTCATATTGCGAACCTGTTTTTCAAGGAAGTCGTCAGACTTCACGGATTGCCAAGGAGTATCGTTTTCGATTGAGATACCAATTTCGTAGGACATTTCTAGAGGACCTTATGGAAAAATTTGGGGACAAGTTTGTCTCTTATCTCATCATATCATCCTCAAACGAATGGGAAGACAGAAGTCGTGAATAGAAGCTTGGGACATTTGTTGAGGAGCTTAGTGACTAAACACCACAGTCAATGGGATCACATTCTGCCATAGGCAAAATTTGCTTATAATGATTCACTTAACAGAAGCATAGGGAAAAGTCCATTCTAGATTGTATATGGAATGAAGCCAAGGGGAGTTTCTGAATTGAAAGATTCAGAACAAAATGAATTCAGGAGTGTTAGTGCAGAGGACTTTGCAGAAGGGATGAAGGAGCTTCACAGCTGATTCAAGGAGCGATTGCAGAGTTCAAGTCAAGAATAAGAGAGGAGAGCAGATCAACATAGGTGAGAACTTCAATTTGAAGATGGTGATCTGATTCTTGCACATCTAAGGAAGGAAAGGTTCCCAAGGGGAACATATAACAAAATGAAGATGAAAAATATTGGACCGTGCAAGGTCATGAAGAAACTTGGGGCAAACGCATATGAGATTGAATTACCTGATGGGATCATAATCTCATTGATATTCAATGTTGCGGATTTGTACCCTTACAAAGATGAAGAAGTAGGAGCAGAGAAGGAACAGAAAGAGATTCAACAGACAAAACAAATGCCTGTAGTTGAAAAGCCACAGATGGAAAGCATAATTGACAAAAGGGTTAGCAAAAAGACCAAGAGGAAAGAGTATTTTGAATACTTGGTCAAATGGAAGGGACATCCAGTTGAAGATGCCAGTTCAGAGGATGAAGAAGAAATTCAAAAGCATGGACAGACCATGCAAGAGCTCATGAATAAGAGTTCATGAAAATTTTCAAGCGAGAGAGTATGATGCAGGAGCATTGTAAGCAGCCAGCCAAGAAAGCAACGTAAAAGGTGGAAGACAGATGGAAAAGAACCAACGCACGTTTTTGAAATGTTTTGAAAAATTAATGAAGCGGATATTAATGTGATAGCTAGGGAAGCATACTTACATTTATATCTTAGATGTTGTAAAAAGATCTTGAGCACCGCTCTCATTTGTAGAATGTAAAGGCATTTATATGTAATTAATGAAAGTAGGTAGATTTGAATTCATAGATTAGATAGTTTAGAGAGTAGGAGGGAAACGGATATAGACACCCTCACCCTTGTATCATTGCAAGATATATGATCATTCTTAATTCATAAGTTGTTGAGCTGTAGCAGAGAGATGTAGAGAAGAACCCATGTATAGGAGCACTTGAGTTAATATATGAAGCTTTGACTCAATTTTCATGGTGTTATGATGCTTACTGTTTACATTTTCTTAATGGTATGCTTACAGTTGATTTATTTCTTTGTTTATGCATTTGTTTAAATGTCGTGTTGAATGTGTGATTTCATGTTAAGTATATGAAGTCTGAGAGAGGAGAAGAATGAGTTTCAATTGTTTCTCATCCTGAGAGCTCCTGCAAGGAGTGCAGTGAAACGTCCGCAAGGTGTGTGTTGACAAGAATCTGAGTTTTATCTCAGAAAGTTCAGGAGAGATACCATTGTTCTCATACCAGCAGAAGTACAGGTGAAGCACAGAGTCGTGCAAGGTGTGCGCAGGATATTTGAAGCCTTAGAAGTTATCAACTAAGGTGAAGGTGGAAGGACTGTTGTTGCAAGGAGTGCACAGAGTCAAGGACCCAAATAACCAGAGGTTATCTGAAAGATTGCCGCAAGGAGTGCGAGAAGGACCTCTCTGGGAGACTTAAGTTCACAAGTGAAATCTCAGGAGGGATAGTACCTTTGAAGTGTTCAAATGGAGACGAAAGTCGACATAATATCATAAAAGAAAAGTTCAAGAGGGAGAACACCGATTCGTCTCGCAGAAGTCATTGAGGAGTGAATCGGGCGGTCATAATTCTCCGAGGAGAAATCGCGAAATCATGTGGACCATTGGATCCCGCAGATATGTGAGAAGGTTAAGGCTGATTACCTTTCAGCATTCATAAATCTCAAGAGGAGTAATGACTGTTGGATGAGAAGCATCAGGAGCCATTGATCTTGTGCTCAAAATATTCTATTTTGGGTTTCGGAGTTTGGAGTGACAAGTGATTTTGGAGTCACTGCATCGCAAACTCCCAATACATGAAATCGCACTAGCCGTCGGATCAGGGGAGGCTCACAGCCATTGATCCCCTTTGAAGTGGAATTTCATCATTTTGGTATTTCAGGGTTTGGCATACCAGGAATCTTGATGACAAGGAGCTGGGGCACTTAGCATTGGAAATCCCAAAGTCGCGAAACGCAACATGCCAAGAGGTGAATTTTGGGATTTCGTCATTTTGGCACTTCGGGTGTCGGGACGTAGAGGAAGCAGTCATCTTTGGAATCGAGAGTTTCAAAATCCTAGTTCGCGAAAAGCCAAAAGATCCAGATTCCTCAGATCGTGGAGGATCCTAGCCGTAGATCACGTTGGAGGCGAGGTTTCGGAAATTCGGAGATCAAAGTTTCGGGAGGTGAGGAACCTTTTTGCTGTGGGTCTCGCAAGTCGCTAAATCCCGAAGAGTGGAAGGAAAAAATCCCGAAAACATTGAAGGACAATTGTCATTGGGGCTCAATCGAGTTTCGGGATTTCGGGAATCAAGAGGTAGAGTTGCATGGTCACACAACTCCCGAAATCGCGGAAAGGAAAAAGTCGAAAGGTGGGTCCTAAGCATCAGTCGGAGGAATACGTGCGATGGAAGTCAAGAGGTGGTCGTGTTTCAGTGAAAGTCCCGAAAGACCATCGATCTCGCCAAAAAGGGGGAAATTTCAGAAATCGAGAAATCATAAAGAAAGAGGAACGAGTGTTGGTCGTTCACTCAAGCTCCGAAAAGATGAAATAAGTGGCAACAAGAGGCGTGTGTTTGGCGCATTGAAGGATTCAACCCTCGTCGACATTTAAAATTTCATAGGTTGAAGAGACAAGGGGCTCGACATCAGGATTTGTGAAATCATGAAATCCGAAAATCCAAAAACGAAAAAGTTGATCACATTTAATGGTCAGTTGTGAAGTTAACGTCGGTGTTCGATCACATAGGCATAACTCAGAGGGACCTATGGAATACACATGTTTGTGTGTGTGTGAAGTATTCCCTGTGGGGAAATCAAAGAGTCAATCAGACTTAGGGGAAGATTTAGAATGATCCTGCGCAGATCTTGGCCCGAGGGTCGGGGGTCTGTGTCAGACTAGTACTGTGCTTCCAACTTGAGAAGTTGTGACATAAATCCAGTCTAGTATCTTTCTTCCATCTTGATTGTTGTGACGTAAATAAAGACGAGTACTGAGCTTCCAGCCTAATAGTTGTGATGTAAATCTAATCCTGTATTATGATGAGCCAGCCTCATGCTGTGATGATGATGATGTATTATTTTTATACTAATACATATTGATGCAGATGATGATTTCATTCCTTTGAGAATCAAAATGTTGCCGATGAAGAAAACTTTGAATGATTTGTAGATACGTCAGTCAGTGTTCCAAGATGATATTGATGATGTTTTCCTCTCACCCACTTGATGTTGTTGATAATGTTTTCCTCTCTCTCTTGCCTGATGTTGTTGAAGAATACCCTTCTCGTTAAGGGGGAGTGCTGAAATAATGTAACTTCAAAGAGTATTCTTATTATTATTTGATATATTATTCATTGGATCAATCCCCATTGTGGATTGATCATGTCGGCCAGAGTAAAGGACCAAATCCCCTTTTGTGGATTGGTCATAATGTAATTGTAATAGGCAGAAAGCAAAGTCGTCCCCAGAATATATTAAAGAGGCCCCGAAATATAATAAAGGTGGTTATAACCACCCAGTTTGAGAAGTCGGCCCTGCTAGTGAAGAGACACTTCACACGTGCCAGATTTGTATAAATAAGGAGGCTAGCACCTCACTTACACACACACCTCACTTGTTCATTTAGAGACAAGTTTCAGAATTGCATTTGGAGAAGAGAGAGAGAGAGTGGCACATCTTTGGGAGAGGATCTTTTGTATTAGCATAAGTTATCTCTTGGCATTGTATTGGCTATCTATAATAAGGAAATTTTTCTAGGTTTTCTTCCCCTAGAGGGTTTCCTAGGATAAATGTTGTGTCTCTTGTGATTGTGTATTTCTCAGTGATCTTGTCTTATGTTGTTGTTATCTATTGAAATTCAAAGAACTATAATAATGGATTAAACATTAACAGGTGTTGGGCTCTAAAGATATCTAAAAAAAACCTTAGTTTAACATTAATTTATCAACCCGAGGATTCATCTTTTATCTCAAAGAATATCAGCAAAGTCTATGCAGCTAGCTCGTAGAGGCTAAAATTGCGTAGTGAAAGAAAATCTGAGTTTATCAACAATCAAGTTCCTCGAACATTCATCAAAGATTCTAAGAATTGAAATCTAAAGCTGTGCAATGGAAAGAACTAATTAGTCTATTGAATTCATTTTAAGAGAAGTAATTGAATCTAAATAAAGACTTGCAGAAATGAATATTATTATGAATCCAATTGTTGGAAAGAAAAAGGCGAATTACTCAATCTATGGAAAGAAACAAAGACTGTAATCTAATCGAAAAGAGACAACAATCGTATTTCTATTGAAAGGAACAACAACTATATTCTAATGGAAAGGAACAACAAATATATTCTAATGGAAAGGAACAACAAATGTAAACTAAGTAAAAGGAATAGCAAATGTAAACTAAGTAAATGTGAACTTATGAGGAACTATCACGCATCAAATCTCGGTAATGGGAATTGGAGCAGAAATCATCTAATGCTTAAGGAAATATATATCTCTTGCAATTGACATAAATCATCAACACACTAATGCATTCATTTAACTTCTGTAAAAGAGAATCAAATCACAAAACATAAATTGAACTGATACAATTACAGGTCAAACAATAGCTCCTTCAGACTGGGCCCTTGGTCCTTAGAAGCACTGCGATTTGAAATTCAGTATATAAAAATGGTAAAACCGCTCAACACTTTTATTAATTTCATAGCTAGTACAACATTTTACAAAAACTACTAACGCATAGCAATTCTAAGTTCTGAGTTCTTGGATGAAATACTTCTATATCTTTCCAAGATCTATTTACCCCTTATATATTACAATAATCTGGGTAAATTAAGCTATCCTGAGGATCGAGAGATCCTCAGGATTGATTTACTATTATAAAGTTACAATATAAGAAACTCGATCATCTTCAAAACTGCCTTGCACCATAAAGTGTTCAACCTCCAATAGCTTGGGTATCTTCAAGATTTCCTTTGCTATCTTGGGTTTGACAATATTTAACCAATCCTATAATAAAACCAGACAATTCCAATCATATTTTAGGATCTATACAATCTAACTTCAACAATATCATTAAAGAGTATATTATTCATTTTCTATTCTATTTGCTCCTAAACAATCAAAAAGTCAATCAAGATGATATCATGAAATGTGGGAAAAAGGAAGATGTTTATACCTTTTTCATAACCTAACATACCCCCCATATTACCTTCTTGCATGTCCTCATGCAAGCTGAGATATTACATGTAAAGAAGTAATGTTGTAAGGTGGAAAGGTTGGTTCACCAGGCCTTCTAAACCCATTACTTCTTTTGAGTTCTCCAAAAGCAGCATCCTCCCTTTTCTTGTTAATTTGATAATATTTTTGGTAACTTTCTGGAGGGAACCAGATGATAGGGGAATTATATCTAAACCCAATCCAAGCAAGTCCTTCCTCCTGGAGAAATCTAGAATACCTCTCTATTCTATAGGTAGCTGCAAAGAAATTCATGTACCCAAAGGGTTCCCTACTCTTTACTTCACTGGAGGATGCATCCCATCTCAGTTTAGAAGCAGCAAGAGTTTCCTCCTTAAGCTCCCTAAAACGAGTGATAACTGCACATATAACCTGTAGATGGATAGGGGATAAGGAGTCTATGACCCTCCCTCTTTTCATAAAGGTTTTATGTCACATAATGGTTGGAAAGGACTTTGGAGGTTCTCCCCTAACCCAGAGATCTAGCCCAGCTTCCCTCTTTAGGAAGGTTTTATGAGATTTACCCCATCTGACTTAGTTCTGAGTAAATCACAAATTCCTAAAACTGTATTTCACCTATGAATGGGCCAGGGTTATCTTCCCTCTTTTCTTCCAGAATGAAATTATGAAAGTACAATTCACACAAAAAGTATTGTACCTTTTCATCCTGCTCTCTGAAACATGAAATAAAATCAGGTACAGTGGCAAATGAAATAGGTTTACCTCCTTTGATGGCCTTCACTCTTAATAACAGATATCGTTCCAGCAAGAATAAAGTGTAATTGGTGGCAGGGGCTCTGCAATTAATAGCATCAGAGTAGACATCACAGATTTGTTTGATTTTCTCCAAATCTTTTTCTAATTGGGTTTGCACTTTTTTCATCTTCCCTTAGGCTCTGGTGAGCACAGCATAGGTCTCACTCTCTGTTATTGTCATGTCCTTCAGTTGTTTAACAATCTTTTGATGTTCATCCCTAGTGACCATCTCATCTTGGTGTTGATCCAATCCTCATTGGTCTTGTCCCAGTTCTGCCTTTAGTTTATCAATGGTGACACCCTGTGCTTGAGATTGGGATGCTTGGTATTCTTCAATAGCGCCCATCTCTTCCCTCAACTGAGTTAATGCTTGTTGGACCTGTGTAAGTTATGCTTCTATTCTATCCACAATAGCACTCTTTTTCTAGGACTGGAGTGCCTGGTGCTCTGCTATAGTTAGTAATTCATTTCTATTTTGAGCCAGTGTTTGTTGAGACTGCATCAATTCTTCCTCCAATCTCCTGATGGTAGCATTTTTCTCAAGGAATTGAGTTATTTCCTCTAATGTTGGGGTGTTTTTCTGCACCTCAGCATCAATTGTTTTTGTAGCTGTCATATTTTCGTGTGTTTCTAAAAAAATTTCTTCCTCGTTCTGAGCTATTTCTTCTTCTACTACTATTTCTTCAGGGTCTGTTTGTATCCATACAGAATTTGTACTGACTACTTATTTAGGAAGAGGGTTTCTCCCTTGCACTCTGGCCCTTTTGTTCTTCTCTCTTCTGTGGGCCTTATCTACTTGTTCTAACTGTTTCCTCACTTCCTTAATAATTTCCTTGATTTTACCCACCTTCTGCTTCAATACTTCATCCTTCTTAGCCTTTTTCTTCAACAATTTGTTTTCCTTTTTTAACTTTCTAATTTTCTTATGGCTCTTGGCTGATTTTTGTTTATGAGAGGTCTCAAGGTCTTCTTCATTCTGGCCAGCAGATGGTTGTTCCTTTATTCCTTCCAAATGTTTTGTCTGTCCAAGAGGGATTCTTATTTCAAGGTGAGGTTCTTCTTGTGTTGTGTCCTCTAGAAAAGATATTTCAATATCAGGAAAAGCTTCAGCTGGTTTTGAAGAGGAGGCTTGTTCTGGGCATTTTTCTGGATTCTTTGTGCCTCTGTCAATTGAGGTTCCCAAGCTTCCCAGAACCTAGGCTATTTCTACCTCATAGCTCTTCAAAAATTGTTATGTCAAATGCTCTAATGTCGGTTGGGTGTATTCCTAATCATTCCTTGGTGAGGTTTGTTATGCTTGCTCAGTTTCCTGAACATTCTCCCATGGAGACTGTTCTGTAGAGTTCTAAATTTCTTTAGGCTATTTTGTTGTACCCTGAATTGCTTCAATTCTTTCCTGAATTCTTCTGCTTCTTCTCTTTGTCTGAATGATGGTTTTAGGGACAGTTGTTTCTCTCTTCCTCTTTTTCATTAATGCCTGTGTTTGTGAGGTCTGGGCCTCTGTGATTTGGGCAGGGTCTGCCTCAGCTTCATTTTGAGGAGATGGGATTTCTCTTTGGGAAATAGTCTCCTCTACCTGTCTATCTTTAATTTCCTGTGGTGGTTCTTCATGGCATAATTCAGGTTGCTCTAGTTGTGGAGTTCTATTGGCCTCAATCAGTTTATCCCAGGTCAATTGAGTTTGACTCAGTGCTTTATTTGTTATCGATTTAACTAATCTATGGTGACTGATAACAGTAACAAGGTCCTTGGATTTTTTTGTTCTTAAGGAAACCTCATGTAATATGGCATTCAAAAAGAAAGGTAGATTAAGTACTAACCATTTTTTTAAAGCTACCAGTAGTTTGAGGTGGCAAGGTCGAATTACGTCATATCGTCCATCACAGGTGATGTACTGCTAAATTATCCCTACCAGTTCCTTCCATGGTTCTTTGAGGGTACTGGGATTAAGTCCCTTTCCCTTCTTATCCAATTCTTCCCTAGGGTCTGTGAAAGTTTCCACAACTTCACTCAGTGTTGTGTATCTTCCTATCCATTGAATTCCCGTGGTAGGGAGGCCTGTGACCTCTACTAATATTTCTAGGGTGATTGAGATTTGTATGCCTCGCACGATAGATATTTCTCCCTGTATATTCTGAAATAATTCAAGTGTGACATTCGTGTCATATCCTTGTAGATGGTTGAAGTACTCTGTCCACCCCAGCTGGTTCAAGATGTCTCTTTCTTGCTCTATAACCTGTAGTAAATTTGGCTCCCTGCGCACACCTCTTCCACCCATTTTGTGAGAAAATGTGGATGACTATCGTTCCTGGTAGAAGACTTGGTTAGACCATCTTGGAGGAAAAATTACTGAAAATAGCAAATATCTGAGACAGCAAATGTTTACAAATGTGGGTATTTATTACAAACATTACTATCTTTATCGAGAAGTGTGTCAAGCGTCCACTGCCCTCATTAATATGAAGGTCGACCTCGACCGTAAGTGTAGGGGAAAGTAATGAGTGTAGGTATTGATGGTGAGAAGTAATGATTGTACTGCCGCTGCCAATGGGGATCAATGATTTATTTTCAAACAACATATTTTAACAGTAATCATTAAACGTTAGTCCTCTTTTGTGGAATTGAAATATACCTATACTCAAAAGAATTCTTTAAGGATACATACACCGAATAAATTAAATCAGTTCATTTAAATAATATCCCACATATCATAATGTTGTCACTTTTTCATTTTATTGAATACAACTGAAATGATAGTTGTGTTATTGAGTGAAGGAAATCTAGAGACACGTAGAAACTTGGTGTTTAAAGTAAATTTCCATACCACAGGTAGAGCCCCTGTTTCCAGTAGGCATCCATAGCCTCGACATGGTTGCCTTTTAACCCTTAGATTAGCCTGTATCCTTGATAATTATTTGAATTGTCTTTTCCAAAGGACCATTATCTTGGTTTGGTAGCCAGATAGTGATAATGCCACTCACTAGATTGTAAATTAGGTGAACAAGTTGGCTCGTGATGAGACCCCTTGTCCTTTGATTAGAAAATGTCAAAGGCCATTGCCCTGGTGTGGTATCCATAGTGGGAATGTCACTTAGGTTATTATCCTATGATCGTAGTAGGTTGGCTCGTGATGAGACCCCCTATTCTTTTTGAAAAAATTTATTTTATTTCATTTTATTTTTATTTATTTATTTATTTTAAGTTTTTCCCGAAAAAAGACCATTATCCTGGTTTGGTAGCCAGATGATGATAATGCCACTCACCAGAATGTAACTTAAGTGAACAAGTCAGCTTGTGATGAGACCTCTTGTCCTTTGACAAAAGGAAATGTCAAAGGCCATTGGCCTGGTGTGGTAGCCATAGTGGGAATGTCACTTAGGTTAGTATCCAATTATCATGGTAGGTTGGCTCGTGATGAGACCCCCTATTCTTTGTGGGAAAAGAAAGAAATTTTATTGATTTTTTTTTTACTTTTTTTTATTTTTTTTAAAGTGTATGAAGGGAGGCTCATCTACTCCTTAAGAGTAAGGGATGGCGTAAAGAAGTGTAAGGATGCCAAGTAAAAGTGTGTCGTAGAATCCTTATTAATTATAAAGGTGAGATATCATTTAAGTGTATTTGTATGTATAAAGTAAAAAGAAACAAAATATGGTGGTTACAGGTTATGAACAAGGTTTAAGATATTTCGAAGAAAGTGATCCAAAAAAACAATTTGATAAGGTATGGGAGATAGTCCACAAAATAATGATAGATCGTTAGAAATAATGCTAGTGAAAATTATTTGGTGAAAGTTTTACCCCAAAGGAAAGGTTTAACGTTTTATCAGCAATGTACGGAAGGAATGGATAAATGAACAACAGGTGTGCAAAGGACAGCGGGCACAAAAAAGGAACGATAATTGTTCCAGTCAAAGGAACAACAAACGCGCAAAAGGAACAACAATTGTTCCGTTCAAAGGAACAGCAAGCGCGCAAAAGGAACAACAATTGTTCTGTTCAAAGGAACAACAAGAGTGCAAAAGGAACAACAAGTGCGCAAAAGGAACAACAATTGTTCCGTTCAAAGAAATAGTAGGCGCAAAAAAGGAACAACAAGCGCGCAAAAGGAACAACAATTGTTCCATTCAAAGGAACAACAAGCGCACAAAAGGAACAACAATTGTTCCATTCAAAGGAACAGCAGGCGCACAAAAGGAACAACAATTGTTTTGTTCAAAGGAACAGCAAGCATGAAAAGGAAAAGCAATTGTTTCGTTTTTAACCATCTGAATAGGTAATTTTTAGAAACCTGGAAATGTGTTTTGCTTGAATCCAAGGTTGATTAGTCATCAACTAAAGTCATTTATGAGTTGTTTTATTTCAAAATTAAGTATTGGATGGTTTGTTAATGTTATGAATTTCATTATAGTTGCCCAATTGTTGATGTTGAATCTTGACACATTCATTTTTCTGTGAAAGACAGGGTTTGGGTGATGAGGTGAAGCAGGGGTTAGGAACAAAAAAGAGTGCTAATTGAGTTTATTACAATTATCCTCCCTAGTTCTGATTTTCTCGAATGACTGTTAAAAATAATAATAATAAAAAAAAACTAAACAAAATCTACTGAAAACAAAATTATATATAGTATGTACAGTGTCAATAGAATTCAACATTTATGGAGTTGGGGTGGCTAGGTTACCTTCCCAGCCAGCCAAAATTTGAATGGTAGGATCCTTACTTACTTCCTGGTAGAAAGATTCTTTCGAGGGCGTCTGATGATAGAGTAGTAGTCAGTGTCCATTGACCCGAAATGGATATTTGGACCCGTCGATGGTACTTAACGTGATTGTGCCATTATCATGGACTTCATTGATTTCATATGGTCCTAGCCACCTTGTCTGTAATTTTCCCGGAAAATCCTGAAATCTGGAATCATAGAGGAGCGCCCAATCACCTTTTTTAAATGAGTTTTTCTTGATATGTTTGTCGTGCCAGGTCATCCTCTGTTGCTGAATAAAGGTTGTGCGCTCTACAGCAGATGGGCGTGCTTCATCTAATTCATTGAGTTGTTGAAGGCATTGTTTATGTGCTTTTGTAAGATCCAGTCCGATTTCCTGGGCCATCTTAGAGTCTTGATTTCAAACTCAATTAGGAAAATGGGTTCTTTTCC
Organism: Picea engelmannii; assembly: GCA_009831015.1. NCBI lineage: Eukaryota > Viridiplantae > Streptophyta > Pinopsida > Pinales > Pinaceae > Picea > Picea engelmannii. Next base: position 16,138 of record ML845702.1, on the reverse strand, counting down.
TTAGACTAAATAGTAAGGAGAGTAGCCAGTGGTATTACACCATGTTGTGCGGTAATACCATAAGTAATTTGGGAGCTCATAAGCCCAATTCTGTCTATTTGTTGAGACAGTCTTTGTCAGGATTGCCTCCAGGACTTTATTGGTGCTTTCCACTTGCCCATTTGCTTGTGGATGGTATGGAGAAGTAATTATGTGTTTGATATGATAATTATCCAGGGTGGTGGTGATTCTATGAGCTGTAAATTGTGACCCCCCATCAGTAATTACCTCTCTTGGTATTCCATAACATACGAATAATTTAAAAAGAAATTTGATGACTAGTTCTTCTATTTCATTTGGTAAGGCTTTTGCCTCTACCCATTTAGTCATGTAGTCTATTGTGACTAGAATATAGGCCTTCTTATTTGACTTTGGATTGAAGGGGCCAACGAAGTCTAGTGCCCATCTCTCAAGTGGTTCCGCAACTACTTGTTCTTTCAAAGTCATTTCATCAGCCTGACCTAGTTTTCCCATCCATTGACAACTATCGTAGGTCTGGACATATTTCTTTACATCTCTAAATATTGAGGGCCAATAATAGCCCATCTGCAAAATTCTGTGTCCAGTCCTGCGATCTGCAAAATTCCCTCCATAGGGATCATAATGTTCGTCCTTTGTATGTCATAGATTTCGTCATCTCGTACACATCTGCGAATCTAGAGATCAGCTCCTGTATGGAAGAGATATCTGCTGATTCAGGTGAATCGTGTGCTACCCTGGACGATCAGTTTTCTTTCCCTAGATAAAATATGTGTCAGTAATCTTCCCGCTGCCAAGTAATTTTCCACATCAACGTACCAAGGTGGATTTGTAATAATGACAAACAGATGCTCATCTAGAAATCGATCTTCGACTATTAAGGAGTCGTCTGTTTTGGGTATGCGAGATAGGAAGTCTGCGACATGATTTTCTCTCCAGGTTCGATCTTTGATGGTAATATCAAATTCCTGCAATAGCAACAACCATCGAGTGACCCGTCCATTATTAATTGGTTTATTAGCTAGATATCTGATAGCAGAATGATCAATATACAGAACGACCGGATAGCATGTTATATAATGACGAAATTTATTGATGTCATATATAACAGCTAAAAAATCTTTCTTTGTTACTGTATAATTAAGTTTAGCTACATTAATATTCTTGCTAATAAAATAAATGGTGTAGGGTTTCTTTTCCTCCTCCTTTCTAAGGATAGTGCTTATGGAAATATCTAATACATAGGTGGAGATGTGAAGTGGTATTTTCCAATTTGGCCCCCTTAACACCAGTGTTGTTGAGATCAACTTCTTAAGTCTTGCAAATTCCACATCACACTTGTTAGACCACTGAAATTCTACATTACCAGTCAAATCATGTAAAGGTGTAGCGGTTCTTGCAAAATTTTCCATAAATCTACAATAGTATCCTGAAGAGCCAAGGAAACTACGTACCTTAGTTTGTGTGTGTGGTGTAGGTAGATTAAGGACTACCTCTATTTTCACTAGATCTACCCTAATTCCATCTACAAATATATAATTCCCTAGTACCACACCTTCTTCCATCATCATGTGACACTTTTCATGGATTAAACATAAATTGGTCGCAATGCACTGCTCTAGTATTTTCTCCAGGTTATTTAGTGCTTGATCGAAGTCGTCGCCATAAGGAGTGAAATAATCCATATAGAATTCAAGTCCTTCACTGATCAGATCGTTGAATATGCTCAAAATGGCCCTTTGAAAAGTGGTTGGAGGGTTACAAAGTCCAAAGGGTAATACTTTGTATGCAAAAGTGCCCCAGGGGCATCTAAATGTAGTTTTATCTTGATCTTTTGGGGCAATCTGAATCTGATTGTACCCACTAAAACCATCTAGGAAAGAAAAGAATTTATTTCCTGCCAAAGTATCCAAGACCTGATCAATGAAAGGCAAATGGAAGTGGTCCTTTTGAGTGGCTTTGTTAAGTTCCCTGTAGTCAACACATATTCGCCATTTCCCATTTTTCTTTGGGACGATCACTAATGGGGAAACCCACCGACTATCTGAGATGGGATATATAAAATCTACGTCCAACAAATTTTGTAATTCTTATTTAACAATATCCCTGAGGTGAGGATTCAATATTCTCTGTGGTTGTTGGATAGGCCAGGCATCTTTTTCAACAAAAATGTGGTGTGTGGAGAGTTGCGGATCAATACCTTTCATATCAGAATATTCCCATGCCAAAGATTGTTGGTATTTGGAGAGGACTTGAGTTAGATTTTGTTGTCGTTGTCCATCTAAATTGGAAATGATGTTTAGAGACCTCCCTGGTGCAATCTCGAGGGGTTTGTTGTTATGAACGGTTGTAGTTGGAATTTGTTGTTCCATTAAATCTTTCAGCGGGTCTCCCTATGCTTCACAGTCTAGAACAGCTTGGAGCATCTCACAGGTCGGGTTGCTCATGGTGGTTGGACTATTGATAAACCCACTGATTACGTCATCCTCTAGTTGGTTTTTAAGTCTGAGGGCTTCTTCCTGCGTAAGAGGGGCTTGTAAATCCCTCTTTGGGTATCGCGGTGGTGGCAATTGTGGGTATACGAAAATTGGACTTGGTTTAGCAGGAGGATATAAAATGAGGTTCTTTGTGATACCCCCTCTAGTGATTGTCATATTACCCTCTCGACATCCTATGTACGCATCTATTGTTGCAAGCCATGGCCTACCTAGTATCAATGGATTCCCTTCAAGTCCACTTCTTGGGTTGATGATGAGGAAGTCCACCAAATATTCCCAAGAGTCGACGGAGATGGCTATATCATGTAATGTGTCGACTGGTCGAATTACCAATCGATCTGCCAACTGCAGCATTATTGTGGTGGGTTCAAAGGAGTTAAAACCCAGGGTATTGCAGGTTTCCATAGTCAGGATGTTGATGGCTGCTCCCAAATCAACTAGTGTATTGGGAAAAGAACAGCCTTGGATCTGAACTGTCACTATGGGATTCCCCAGATCTGCATATTTGACCAGTTCTTGTCTACCTAAAATTAGATCAGACAAGGCTCCTACCATGTGGACTGTTGATGATAGATTTTTAATTTTTCTGACTGGATTTCTCCCACATAGCTCCTTGATTGTTTTTGCGTAGATTGGAATGTCCTTTAGAGCTTGCAAGACTGGAATATTGATATATAAATTCTTGAGTTCCCCTACAATATCGAAGTTGGGATATACGGTCGGTTTTGCTATCATCAATCTTTCGGGGAATGGAGGGGAGGGCGTTGCATCCTTATCAGGATCTTACGATTCGATTGTGTTTCCCCCCTGCTCGATTTCTTCTATTATTACCATAGTTGAAGGTGCTATTGCTGGTTGTTTTTCACTCTCCTGCTCTTGAAAAATGTTATTTTCTTTAGGAGAGATTATTCGTTCTGATCTCAACCATAGTTCGTTGCACCCTACTGAGTTGGTCTCTCTTTCCCCATTCTCCATAATCTGGACAAGTTGAGCTGGTATGTTATTTGGAATTGGGTGAGGTTGGGCTGGTAGTTGAGGGCACAATTTTGATTATAGATTTTTGGGGCAATTGGAGTGGTGCTTGTAGCATAAGCTGAGTTTGAGGGGTCATCCCCATGGGTTGGTTGTTTATCCCCATGGGGCGCTGCCAATTCTGATTCCAATTTGGGTTTTGGGCAGTCATGTTGGTCCACTGTGAAGGGTATATGTTGTTGTTTGAGTTTTTCCAGGATGAGGTGGGATATTGTGAGTTAGGCTAAGTGGAAATTGCAGTTGGTTGATTATGCTAGGCAGGATTTGCAGCGGGTTGGTTTTTCCAAGTGGGATTTGCAGATGGGTATTGTTGGGGCTTTCAGTTCTGATTAGTAAACAGCTAACCCTACCATGTGCTACCAGGAGCTTGTTTTTTATTATACTGTCTAGAGAATAAAGAGGAAGGGTCATGCAGTGTATTTTGAGGTTGATTCTGCCATTGACGACGTTGAGCCATCAGATATAATGGATCATTTTCTTCTTCTGCCTCTCTAAAGATAGCTTTCAGTCCAAGAAGTGATGGGCATTGTTTTTTTTTGTGATCCTTGGTGCAGATAGCGCAAACCCGGACCACATCCAAAGGGCAGTCCCTTGGACCATGTTTTCTTCTGCACCTGTGGAAAAATATGGCCAATGTTTTTTTTGTTTCTATTTTTTTCGTTTTGTCCTACAATACATCTAATTGTGTAGTCAGAGTGCTCAAAATATCTATTTTGAAGTTTTCTAAGAGATTACCAACTTCATCTCGCATAACACCCCCACTGGTAATATTGTTATTTCTGGTGAGGTGGATATTCATCCCTGATCTGGTTTGTGAGCTTCCTCTTGTGCACCTGATGCACAATAGGATGATGTCATCATAAGTTTCTTGATAAATTTCACTCTTCCCCATTAAATTCAACATTTTTACCCATTCATATTTCATACCCTTAATCAGGGTTTCCTTAAGTACTTCACTTGGTAATGTGCCATAGGGTGATCTTTGTAAATTATATTGAAATCTCTCGACATATTCTTCTAATGATTCATTTTATTTTGCAATCATTTGAAAGATTTCATCCTTTAAGTCTCTGGTTCTACAATAATCCTAATATTTTGTCAAGAAGGCTTGTTTCATCCCATCCCATGAGTTTATAGTTCCTCCGCCTAATCCCATGAACCAGCGTAGAGCTGCTCCTTTCAAAGTGGAGGGGAACAATTTTATTGTTTGGGGTTCAGAGGTGTAATCATACCCTCTACATAGGACATCAAATTCAAATAAGAATGTGTACGGGTCTTCTGAGATTAATCCATGAAAGGTTGGTAGGTTTTGTAGGGGAATTGCTTTCATGGGGCCACTGGTGATTGGATCAACTATTGGATATTCCAAAGTGGAAGTCTGGGGACGTTGTGGATTTGGTTGTGCCATTTGATCGAAAATATGCCAGAAATCTTCAGGGATTTCTTGATCCGAATATTTTATTTGAATTGGTTGGTTATCCGATCCTTTAGGGGATTTGATTGCACTCCCTCTATCTGGGATTTTGGGTATGCCTTCTTCTTTCACAGGAGATTCAAGATCGGGTGGTGGGTCTGTCTTAGCTATCCCACTGGTTTCTCCTTCTCCTTCCTCCAGGTTACAAGAGTTTCCCTCTTCTAAAGGGTTGAGGGGTGGAAGATCTGTGCTCTGAAATATTTTCTCAGTCCTTTCAGTTTTTCTATGGATCTCAACGTGGGTTGCAGTTGGTGGAACTTCCATCTAAGGGATTCGGGTAGATACTTTTCTAGGTCCAACCGAAGCTTGAAATTCTTCCTTTCGGATGATGTCATCTATGAAAGTGATTCTTCCAGGGAGCACCAAGCCCTGGGCTTTGGTAATTTTTGGTGTGGGTTTTGGTTTTTCAAGATCTCTCTTCTTAGTCATACACACTTCACACAAAAAAAGAAAATCAAGAAAGAAAAACACCTATGCAACCTCTTACCGCGTCAGCTAGAGTTAGGCGTTGGCATAAACATCTTACTTATTGTTTGCGTAGGTTATTACCTTCCGTCTTCAATACCTCGTCCTCTAGAGGCACAATCTATGCTACCTTTGACATTCTTCCTCGGAAACGACGCCAAAATGTTGGGCTCTAAAGATGTCTAAAAATAACCTTAGTTTAACATTAATTTATCAACCCGAGGATTCATCTTTTATCTCAAAGAATATCGGCAAAGTCTATGCAGATAGCTCGTAGAGCCTAAAATCGTGTAGTGAAATAAAATCTGAGTTTATCAACAATCAAGTTCCTTGAACATTCATCAAAGATTCTAAGAATTGAAATCTAAAGTTGTGCAATGGAAAGGAACTAATTAGTCTATTAAATTCATTTTAAGAGCAGTAATTGAATCTAAATAAAGACTTGCAGAAATGACTATCATTATGAATCCAATTGTTGGAAAGAAAAAGGTGAATTACTCTATCTATGGAAAGAAACAAAGACTGTAATCTAATCGAAAAGAGACAGGAATCGTATTTCTATTGAAAGGAACAACAACTATATTCTAATGGAAAGGAACAACAAATATATTTTAATGGAAAGGAACAACAAATGTAAACTAAGTAAAAGGAACAACAAATGTAAACTAAGTAAATGTGAACTTATGAGGAACTATCACGCATCAAATCTCAGTAATGGGAATTGGAGCAGAAATCATCTAATGCTTAAGGAAATATCCATCTCTTGCAATTGACATAAAATCATCAACACACTGATGCATTCATTTAACTTCTGTAAAAGAGAATCAAATCACAAAACAGAAATTGAACTGATACAATTATAGGTCAAATGGTATCTCCTTCAGACTAGGCCCTTGGTCCTTAGAAGCACTGCTATTTGAAATCCAGTATATAGAAATGGTAAAACCGCTCAACAATTTTATTAATTTCATAGCTGGTACAACATTTTACAAAATCTGCTAATGCATAGCAATTCTAAGTTCTGAGTTCTTGGATGCAATTCTTCTATATCTTTCCAAGATCTATTTATCCCTTATATATTACAATAATCTGGGTAAATTAAGCTATCCTGAGGATCGAGAGATCCTCAATATTGCTTTACTATTATAAAGTTACAATATAAGAAACTCGATCATCTTCAAAATTGCCTTGCGCCATGAAGTCTTCAACCTCCAATAGATTGTGTATCTTCAATATTTCCTTTGTTATGTTGGGTTTGACAATATTTAACCAATCCTGTAATAAAACCAGAAAATTCCAATCATATTTTAGGATCTATGTAATCTAACTTCAACAATAACGCTAAAGAGTATAGTATTCATTTTCTATTCTATTTGCTCCTAACTAATCGAAAAGTCAATCAAGATGATATCATGAAATGTGGGGAAAAGGAAGATATTTATACATTTTTCATAACCTAACATACCCCCCAGCTTAACTACTTGCATGTTCTCATGCAAGCTGAGATCTTACATGTAAAGCAGTAATGTTGTAAGGTGGAAAGGTTGGTTCACCGGGCCTTCTGAACCCATTACTTCTTTTGAGTTCTCCAAAAGCAGCATCCTCCCTTTTCTTGTTAATTTGATAATCTTTTTGGTAACTTTATGGAGGGAACTAGATGATAGGGGGATTATATCTGCACCCAATCCAAGCAGGCCCTTCCTCTTGGAGCAATCTAGAATACCTCTCTATTCTGTAGGTAGCTACAAAGAAATTCCTATACCCAAATGGTTCCCTACTCTTTACTTCATTGGAGGATGCATCCCATCTTAGTTTAGAAGTAGAAAGAGCTTCCTCCTTAAGCTCCCTAAAACAAGTGATACCTGCACGTATAACCTATAGATGGATAGGGGCTAAGGTGTCTACGACCCCCACTATTTTCATAAAGGTTTTATGTCACATAATGGTTGGAAAGGACTTTGGAGGTTCTCCCCTAACCTAGAGATCTAGCCCAACTTCCCTCTTTAGGAAGGTTTTATGAGCTTTACCCCATCTGACTTGGTTCTGAGTAAATGACAGAAATGCCTGAAACTGTATGTCACCTATGAATGGGCTAGGGTTATCTTCCCTCTTTTCTTCCAAAATGAAATTATGAAAGTACAATTCACACAAAAAGTATTGTACCTTTTCATCATGCTCTCTGAAACATCAAATAAACTCAAGTATAGTGGAAAATGAAATAGTTTTATCTTCTTTGATGGCCTTCACTCTTAATAACAGAGATCGTTCCAGCAAGAATAAAGTGTAATTGGTGGCAGAGGCTCTGCAATTAATAGCATCAGAGTAGACATCACAAATTTCTTTGATTTTCTCCAAAGCTTTTTCTAATTGGGTTTGCACTTTTTTTATCTTCCCTTGGGCTTTGGTGAGCGCAGCATAGGTCTCACTCTCTGTTATTGTCATGTTCTTTAGTTGTCTAATAATCTTTTGATGTTCAACCCTAGTGACCATCTCATCTTGGTGTTGAGCCAATGCTCATTGGGCTTGTCCCAGTTTTGCCTTTAGTTTATCAATGGTGACACCCTGTGCTTGAGATTGGGATGCTTGTTATTCTTCCATAGCACCCATCTCTTCCCTGGATTGAGTTAATGCTTGTTGGACCTATGTAAGTTCTTCTTCCATTCTGTCCACAATAACACTCTGTTTCTGGGACTGGAGTGCCTGGTGCTCTGCTATAGTTAGTAATTCATTTCTATTTTGAGAAAGGGTTTGTTGAGACTGCATCAATTCTTCCTCCAATATTCTAATGGTAGCATTATGCTCAAGGAGTTGAGCTATTTCTTCTAATACTGGGGTGTCTATATGCACCTCAACATCAATTCTTTATGTAGCTGTCATATTTTCCTATGTTTCTACAGGAATTACTTCCTCGTTCTGAGCTATTGTTTCTTCTACTACTATTTCTTCAGGGTCTGCTTGTATCCCTACATAATTTGTACTGGCTACTTCTTTAGGAAGAGGGTTTCTCCCTTTCACTCTGGCCCTTTTGTTCTTCTTTCTTCTGTGGGCCTTATCTGCTTGTTCTAACTGTTTCCTCACTTCCTTAATAATTTCCTTGAGTTTACCCACCTTCTGCTTCAATACTTCAGCATTCTTAGCCTTTTTCTTCAACAGTTTGTTTTCCTTTTTTAACTTTCTAATTTTCTTATGGCTCTTGGCTGATTTTTGTTTCTGAGAGGTCTCAAGGTCTTCTTCATTCTGGCCAGTAGATGGTTGTTCCTTTATTCCTTCCAAATGTTTTGTCTGTCCAAGAGGGATTCTTATTTCAAGGTGAGGTTCTTCTTGTGTTGTGTCCTCTGGAAAAGATATTTCAATATCAGGAAAAGCTTCAGTTGGTTTTGAAGAGGAGGTTTGTTCTGGGAATTTTTCTGGATTATTTGTGCCTCTGTCAATTGAGGTTCCCAAGCTTCCCAGAACCTAGGCTATTTCTACCTCATATCTCTTCAAAAATTGTTATGTCGGATGCTCTAATGTCGGTTGGGTGTCTTCCTAATCATTCCTTGGTGAGGTTTGTTATGCTTTCTTAGTTTCCTAAACATTCTCCCATGGAGACTGTTCTGTAGAGTTCTAAATTTCTTTAGGCTATTTTTTTGTACCCTGAATTGCTTCAATTCTTTCCTGAATTCTTCTGCTTCTTCTCCTTGTCTGAATGATGGTTTTAGGGACAGTTGTTTCTCTCTTCCTCTTTTTCGTTAATGCCTGTGTTTGTGAGGTCTGGGCCTCTGTGATTTGTGCAGGGTATGCCTCAGCTTCGGTTTGAGGAGATGGGATTTCTCTTTGGGAAGTAGTCTCCTCTACTTGTCTATCTTCAATTTCCTGTGGTGGTTCTTCATGGCATAATTCAGGTTTCTCCAGTTGTGGGGGTTTATTGGCCTCAATCAGTTTATCCCAGGTCAATTGAGTTTGACTCAGTGCTTTATTTGTTATCAGTTTAACTAATCTGTGGTGATTGATAACAGTAACAGGGTCCTTGGATTTTTGTGTTCTTAAGGCAACCTCACGTAATATGGCATTCAAAAAGAAAGTCAGATTAAGTACTAACTGTTGTTTTAAAGCTGCTAGTAGTTTGAGGTGGCAAGGTCAAGTTACGTCATATCGTCCATCACAGGTGATGTACCACTAAATTATCCCTGCTAGTTCCTTCCATGGTTCTCTGAGGGTACTGGGATTAAGTTCATTTCCCTTCATATCCAATTCTTCCCCGGGGTATGTGAAAGTTTCCACAGCTTCCTTCAGTGTTGTGTATCTTCATGTCCACTGAATTCTCTTGGTAGGGAGGCCTGTGACCTCTGCTAATATTTTCGGGGTGACTAAGATTTGTATACCTCGCACCATAGAGATTTCTCCCTGTAGATTCTGAAATAATTCAAGCATGACATTCATGTCATATCCTTGCAGATGGTTGAAGTACTCTGTCCACCCCAACCGGTGCAAGATGTATCTTTCCTGCTATGTAACCTGTAGTAAATTTGGCTCCCTAAGCACACCTCAGCAACCCATTTTGTGAGAAAATGTGGACGACTATCGTTCCTGGTAGCAGACTTGGTTAGACCATCTTGGAGGAAAAATTACTGAAAATAGAAAATATCTGAGACAACAAATGTTTACAAATGTGGGTATTTATTACAAGCATTACTATCTTTATCGAGAAGCGTATCGAATGTCCACTCCCCTCATTAATATGAAGGTCAACCTCGACCATCAGTGTAGGGGAAAGTAATGAGTGTAGGTATTGATGGTGAGAAGTAATGATTGTACTGTCGCCACCAATGGGGATCAATGATTTATTTTCAAACAACATATTTTAACGGTAATCATTAAACGTTAGTCCTCTTTTGTGGAATTGAAATATACCTATACTAAAAAGAGTTCTTTAAGGATACATACGCCGAATAAATTAAATATGTTCATTTAAATAATATATGTTCATTTAAATGATAGTCGCCTTATTGAGTGAATTAAATCTAGAGACACATAGAAACTTGGCGTTTAAAGTAAACTTCCATACCATAGGCAGAGCCACTGTTCCCAGCAGGCATCCATAGCCTTGACAAGGTTGCCTTTTAACTCTTATATGAGCCTGTATCCTTGATAATTATTTGAATCGTCTTTTCCAAAAAGACCATTATCCTAGTTTGGTAGCCAGATAGTGATAATGCCACTCACTAGATTGTAACTTAGGTGAACAAGTCGGCTCGTGATGAGACCATGTTTCCTTTGATTAGAAAATGTCAAAGGTCATTTCCCTGGTGTGGTAGATATAGTGGTAATGTCACTTAGGTTATTATCCTATGATCATGGTAGGTTGGCTCGTGATGAGACTCCCTATTATTTTTGAAATTTTTTATTTTATTTCATTTTACTTTTACTTATTTATTTATTTATTTATTTTAAGTTTTTCACAAAAAAAGACCATTATCCTGGTTTGGTAGCCAGATGATGATAAATGCCACTCACTAGAATGTAATTTAAGTGAACAAGTCAGCTCGTGATGAGACCTCTTGTCCTTTGACAAAAGGAAATGTCAAAGGCCATTGCCCTGGTGTGGTAGCCATAGTGGGAATGTCACTTAGGTTAGTATCCAATGATCATGGTAGGTTGGCTCGTGATGAGACACCCTATTCTTTGTGGGAAAAGAAAGAAATTTTATTGATTTTTGTTTTTTAGGTGTATGAAGGGAGTCTCATCTACTCCTTAAGAGTAAGGGATGGCGTAAAGAAGTGTAAGGATGCCAAGTAAAAGTGTGTCGCGGACTCCTTATTAATTATAAAGGCGAGATATCATTTAAGTGTATTTGTATGTATAAAATAAAAAGAAATGAATTATGGTGGTTACAGGTTATGAACAAGGTTTAAGATATTTCGAAGAAAGTGATCCAAAAAAATAATTTGATAAGGTATGGGAGATAGTCCACAAAATAATGATAGATCGTTAGAAATAATGTTGGTGAAAATTATTTGGTGAAAGTTGTACCCCAAAGGAAAGGTTTAGCGTTTAATCAACAATGTAGGGAAGGAACGAAAAAATGAACAACATGTGTGCAAAGTACAGCAGGCACGAAAAAGGAATGACAATTGTTCCATTCAAAGGAACAACAAGCGCGCAAAAGGAACAACAATTGTTCCATTCAAAGGAACAACAAGCGCGCAAAAGGAACAACAATTCTTTCGTTCAAAGGAACAACAAGCGTGCAAAAGGAACAACAATTGTTTCATTCAAAGGAACAATGAGTGCGCAAAAGGAACAACACTTGTTTCATTCAAAGGAACAGCAGGCGTGCAAAAGGAACAACAATTGTTCCGTTCAAAGGAACAACAAGTGTGCAAAAGGAACAACAATTGTTCCGTTCAAAGGAACATCAAGCGTGCAAAAGGAACAACAATTGTTTTGTTCAAAGGAACAACAATTGTTTTGTTCAAAGGAACAACAATTGTTCCGTTCAAAGGAACAACAAGCGCGAAAAGGAACAACAATTGTTCCATTTTTAACCATCTGAATAGGTAATTTTTAGAAACCTGGAAATGTGTTTTGCTTGAATCCAAGGTTGATTATTCATCAACTAAATTCATTTATGAGTTGGTTTATTTCAAAATTAAGTAGTGGATGGTTTGTTAATGTTATGAATTTCATTATAGTTGCCCAATTGTTGCTGCTGAATCTTTACACATTCATTTTTCTGTGAAAGACAAGGTTTGGGTGATGAGGTGAAGCAGGGGTTTGGAACAGAAAAGAGTGTTAATTGAGTTTATTACAGTTATCCTCCCTAGTTCTGATTTTCTTGAATGACTGTCAAAAATAATAAAAAAAAAACTAAAAAAAATCTACAAAAAAAAAAATTATATAGTATGTACAGTGTCAACAGAATTCAACATTTATGGAGTTGGGGTGGCTGGATTACCTTCCCATCCAGCCAAAATTCAAATGGTAGGATCCTTACTTATTTCCTGGTAGAAAGATTCTTTCGAGGGTGGTTGCTGATAGAGTCGTAGCTAGTGTCCATTGACCCGAAATGGAGATCCGGACCCGTCGATGGTACTTAACGTGACTATGCCATTATCATGGACTTCATTGATTTTGTATGGTCCAAGCCACCTTGTCTATAATTTTCCCAAAAAATCCTGAAATCTAGAATCATAGAGGAGCGCCCAATCACCTTTTTTAAATGATTTTTTCTTGATATGCTTTTCATGCCAAGTCGTCCTCTGTTGTTGAATAACAATTGTGCGCTCTACAGCAGACAGATGTGCTTCATCTAATTTATTGATTTGCTAAAGGCGTTGTTTATGTGATTTTGTAAGATCCAGCCTGATTTCCTGGGCCATCCTTAGAGTCTTGATTTCAAACTCGATTGGGAATATGGGCTCTTTTCCATAGACTAAATGATAAGGAGAGTAGCCAATGGTATTACGCCATGTTGTGCTGTAATCCCATAAGGCATTTGGGAGCTCAAAATCCCAATTCTGTCTATTTTTTGAGATAGTCTTTGTCAGGATTGCCTCCTGGACTTTACTGGTGCTTTCCACTTGCCCTTTTTCTTGTGGATGGTACGGAGAAGTAATTATGTGTTTGATATGATAATTATCCAGGGTGGTGGTGATTCTATGAGCTGTAAATTGTGACCCCCTGATGCAGGCGCACCACCCAGGGCACGTCCGCTCACAGGACCTTCTATTTCCTTCCTGGCCCGAAGAACTCAAAGGTTCTCTATTTCCCTATCGGGAAATATTTTACCCACAGAAATCTCTTGAGGGACTCCCCTCCTTCTATCGGGGTTCCCACTATCGGAGTTTTAACACCCACGATGTTCTAGAAACTTGAATCACCGATCTCCGATCTCTGATGCGCTCCTTTGTTGCCTTAGCCCAACTTGGCTAAGCCTTTAGTCCACATGACCGGCTCCTATACGACCGCAGTTGTATCCCTTCTCGGAGTTTCGGACTTTTCGATGTCAAAATACAATTGTTCCCAAGACTTACGATTCCCCGAATCACGACGCGCCTTTTTCATGATAGCCCTCCGGCTATAGGCTTTGAACCATAGGACTGTTAACCTGTGACCACGGTCTTATCCCCATAGGGGCTACGGGATTTCTAATGCTACAAAACACTTACCCATAGATTTCCCGATTCCTCGAACACCGATTCTCCGTGAGGCTGACAACTGTCTTCCACTATGGTGCCTTCCTCCTTTCTGTCTTGCTGACAGCTGGTCGCACGATTGTACCTTCCTCCTCATTGGGATTTCATGACTTATGCTATCGAAAATAAATTACCTGGCTGATCCCCGATTTTCGATATGTCGATATGCCTATGTGCACGTGTGGGTTGACTTTTCCACCCCTGCTTCAACACCTCTGTCGAGATTTCGGGATCGCGAATCCTAATATCTATGGACTCAGGACTTACCCTTTCCCAATCCCCGATACTATGCCACCTGTCCTCCACTAACCTTGAATGTGGCCCACACGGCCCTTCCGTCGGGATATCACGTTTTGCGATTTCGAGCGGCAAGTGTTTCCTGTTCTCAGAAACCCCGATTCTCCGAACCCCGACTTCTCGGGATCTCCTGACACGTGTCCTCAACAACAATGGTTTTGATCTTGTCGGGATATCATGGATCACGATTCCAAGTGGAAAGATTTCTTCACTTTCGAAATTCTCGATAACTTCAATATCATGATGACTTTTTAAGGATTCTCCTCTGCTCGCTAGGGCTTAACCCCGGTGTAACTCCTGCCAGATCTAACGGTTGACGGGAGTTCAGCTGTTGATCCAATGGTTCACCAGCCTTTCGATATCAAACTCTGATGTGGCCGTAACCTCCTTGCACCTCTGTGAGATCCAACAGCCCATGGAAATTTGTGAAACCTCCTCAAAGGATTTCGTCCGTCCGTTCCTCTTTTTCGTAAATCCACAGGGTGATTGAATGCCTCCTTACGAGACTGGCTCGCCCACTCGCCAACCTGCGACGTCCTTGCAACTTCAAGTCACACTTATCTATGCTGATCTTCAGCAACTCAGAGGCCTATCCTTCCTGATGTTTCCTCAATTACTTTCAACCTCAAAGAGGTTCTTTGCATGCACTCCTTGCGGAAGTTCTCAAACACTTCTAAGTGTTGATTTATTTTGACTTTGCGCACACCTGCAGCAGTAGTCTTCTGATACACTGCTCAGAATCGCAACTCTGAGACTTAGCTTGGCCTACACACTCCTTGCATGGCACTGTGCCTAACTGCACCTTTGAGGAGACGAGAACAAAAGTTATCTCTAATTAAACCCTTCTGTCAACGCACTCCTTGCGGACAATTCAACTGCACTCCTTGCAGGAATCTTCTGGCTCAATTAGAGAAACAATTGAAACTCATTCACTTCCTTCAGATTTCAATCTCAACACCTGAAATCATATACACAGCATAATAGAAAATGCATAATAGGAAGTAAATATTCATGAGCACAACATTCAACACACATACACAGAGAATAACACGATAGCCATGAATCTGAATCAACTTCTTCTATTAATTCAAGATCTATACATGGGTGTTCTTCTACAGTTCTCTGCTTCTCTCCTATGCTCTGGATTCTTCTAACTCTTCCTGAACTACTGTTACAATATACAATGAGGGTGTCTATATTCGTTTTCCCTCTTGGACTCTAAAGCTATCAAATCTAAAATTAAATTCCTATCTACCAGCATTAACTACTATAAATGCCTCTGTCTATCTCAGACAAGAGCGGGGCACTCAAGGTCTGATTACATTTTACCAAGGTGCCTTCATTAAATGATCTCATTTATATATTTGCGCATCAACTTCAAGGGGAAAATTTAAAACTTGCGTTGGACGTCTTCCAGCTGTCTTCCACTTCCACGTTGGCTCTCTTGACGT
Organism: Picea engelmannii; assembly: GCA_009831015.1. Taxonomy (NCBI): domain Eukaryota; kingdom Viridiplantae; phylum Streptophyta; class Pinopsida; order Pinales; family Pinaceae; genus Picea; species Picea engelmannii. The sequence continues at coordinate 726 of ML845702.1, read as the reverse complement.
GAGGGATGCTCCTACATCACCCCCCATTAGTAATTACCTCTCTTGGTAGTCCATAGCATACGAATAATTTAAAAATACTTCTTATGTTGCATTTGGTAAGGCTTCTGCCTCTACCCATTTAGTCATGTAGTCCATTGCGACTAGAATATAGGCCTTCTAATTTGACTTTGGATTGAAGGGGCCACTGAAGTCTAGTGCTCGTCTCTCAAATGGTTCTGCAACTTCTTGTGCTTTCAAAGGCATTTCATCGGCCTGACCTAGTTTTCCCATCCGTTGACAACTATCGCAGGTCTGGACATATTTCTTCATGTCTCTGAATATTGAGGGCCAATAATAGCCCATCTGCAAAATTTTGTGTCCAGTCCTATGATCTGCAAAATTCCCACCACAGGGCTCATCATGTCCAACCTTTAGTATGTCATAGATTTCGTCATCTCATATGCATCTATGGATCTGGAGATCATCTCCTGTATGGAAGAGATATCCACTTATCTAGGCGAATCGTGCGCTATGTTGGATGTTAAGAACCAAACATCAATATAGCATGGAAAAACCTCAAGAAAAGTACTCAACGCCTTCAAATAGAGATAATTTCAGATAATAAGCCTCTTCGAGGGGGCAACCTCCTTTTACCCCACTTAAATGTTCAAGTACAAGATGATTCCAAATGAAAATGTCTCCTTGGTATATATAGGAGACTAGGAGGTATAATTACAACTAATGGCC
>WSFP011345000.1:0-36426 GCA_009831015.1 Picea engelmannii | reverse complement strand
AAAATAAATTCATGAACAATGGGGCACTTCCAGAACCTCTGCGATGGTTATGTTAGGCCCCTATTATTCATGAAATCACATTATTTATTTAATCCTTCTGAGTGGTAGATCTCTCCGATGTTTTCTCGAAGTGTGGGCATTTGGATAACAAATGACCTATTGCCGCAACACCATCAGTTTCTGCAATGCCCCACGATGTTGCGACACCATTAGTTGTTGCAACACAGTATGATGATGCAACACCATCCATTTCTGCAACACTATCAGATGTTGCACAATGCTACAACACCATCAGATGTTGCAACACCCCATGTTGCTACAACACTATCCAATGCTACAACACCCCAATGCTGCGACATATTGCAATACTTGGCCAATATTGAAATAAGAGTGCTATAACATAGAAACACCTTTTGGCATGGAGACACCACCTGACGTGCTAACACCCTTTGACATGGAAACACTTCCCGACATGGAGAAATCCCATCCAAGGGCCACCTCACCATAACATCAGGTCATTAATGCATCGCCAACCAATATGAACCAACAACCAATGCAACAGTTCGTGACGTTAGGCCAACCAAGCATGGATGAATAAGTCGAATCAACAGATGAGGTAATGATTAAAAGGTACATGCTCCACTTGTACATGTTGCATACTACTTAATTGACATAAGAATTGATGTGACTGACCTAACCCCCTTACCATGTGTAATTGATTTCTTTCCCCAAATAGCCATTATTTCAATTTATAACCACCCATTACCTATGTGTCTGACCTGTCCTCCCACAAACCACATGACAAAAAATATTGTACGATTTAACCACCTCACTGCTTCCATATCCATTTGAAAACATTTCATTTTTTTCGTCACCTCTGCTAGTGTATTCTTTTTGAAAGGTGGTAATATCGGATTTTTTGTTAATATTCCTCTCCGACAAAGCATTGCAAGACCTCCTTTATGAATAGGATAGTGGAATTACCATTCTACTACTAAATATTAATATGGAAAACCATGGACAACTCCATCATTCGTCACAAGCCATACATAGGCCTGCTAAGAATCGACGAGGAGGTTTGAAGAATATTCCAAAATGTAGGATGGACATTTTACATCGAGAGACTACATGGGTTCAATGAGGAAGTTGTTTTGGAGTTTTCACTAAGTTTATAGGAGAACAAGGCTTAAGTTTGAAGATTACCCGTAATAGTGAATGAAGGAGTAATATTCGTGGTAATAGGGTTGCCACAAGAGGGAGAATGATGGTTTACCCCAAAATTGGCATTACCTGATGTTGTAACAAGACAATTTTGACATTTTTTTTCTAATTTCTCTCAAAATTTACTAAAACCCCTCAATTATTTGACATCCCAAGACTCCAATATTTAGTTAAAATATCTTTGTACTTTCCCCTTACCGTTTAAGTTTTGCTGAGACAAATTTCTCTTTCTATTGTCCTCTTATCTCCATAAAGCCAAAGTGGACCTTTTGCCATTCATCATTATCTTGCCAAGATCAAAATGCCAGGTCCTTGTCTTGTTTAAAATGCCCTCCATTGTTCAAAGCCAAACCAAAACTCCAAAGTAAAATATTATTATTTAAATAAGTCTTTTTATTAAAGACTTAATTTTTAAATAATAATATTTAAATAAGTCTTTTTATTTAAAGACTTAATTTTTAAATAATAGGTCCTTGTCTTGTTTAAAATGCCCTCCATTGTTCAAAGCCAAACCAAAACTCCAAAGTAAAATATTATTATTTAAATAAGTCTTTTTATTAAAGACTTAATTTTTAAATAATAATTAAAACTTAATGGGACATTATTCTATACCCGTTATCTTTATTCTATTCTTATAGTTACGTGGGTATTTATTTCCTTCCATTTAAACTTTACAAATCAAATGTCAAGCTATATGTAGAGCATCCACGGTGGACATCCAAGCCAAGAAGAAGATCGACGACCATAATTAAATGTGCCCCCCCGGTATGATTGACGATTAACAAAGAGGGGGGCGCAAAACTCAACCTTAGTTCCCGAAGTGTTGACGTGGCAGCTTGTGGTCAATTGCAGCCCCTTCCTCCATGGTTAGCGTAACCAGAGAAAGATCCTGCTTGGATTGGATCTGGTTCTCCAATGGATAGTTATAAAACGATATTTTTAAGTAGGACATGAGTATATTCATTACAACAACAATACTCCATGGTGTCTTGGATATTATTCTCAATTTAAAAGCTTATCATGATTTTCATTACCAATGGTAAGAAAAAAGAAAACCACATCAAGTTGTTATTTTACAAAAGACATACAAGGATCATATGGACAATAATCCATTTCAATTGATTTTATCTTTATTATATTTACAATGTATAGATGAAAAGAAAGGTCAAATATAGGTATGAGAGAATCTAGAAATCGACACAATTCCTATTCTCAGGTAAAAAGGACATCAGATGGAGTTGAAGTGTCAAAATCTTTAGGATCCTCTTCAAACTTGATTTTATTTTAGAAAACCAATTCCCAAGTTTTCGGGTAGAGTATAGTGTTAAATATCATTCCCATATTTTGAGGCAACGATTGAGTAACTATTTTCATATCTGAAGGCATCAAGCTAGCAATCAAGGAGAATATAAGCAACAAAAAACTGAGGAGAAGGGGTATCTTAGTGAGATTTCAGGGCAACAAGGATGCATTCTCCGTAAGCCCATAGGGCTATCGTACTCTTCTTAAACATAGATTAATTCATGGATTCACTGTTTCATTTCAAGAAAGAGAGTCTTGTTCTTCTTTCTTTTTGTGTGTTAAGCTTCTTTAAATCCATCCCTTTTCTTTTCTTTTACTTTGTAATTTGCAACAATATTGAATGCAATGGTAAACAAGAATTTGGTACAATAACCATTGATGTCCAAATATTTTTATTGATTAGATGACATAGTCATACTCAATTAAAACACATATGTATATGGAGGTTATAATATTTGTAAATGTTTCATGCTAGATTCATAACTCTTATTCCCAACTCACTATCTTTAGCTATGATCAATAAATATTGCTTTTCCCTCTATTAGGTCACAGATTTTATGTTTTCGTTTTCCTCCTCTTCCTCCATGTTTCATTATTAAAATTTCATGCTCTGTTGGATGACTCCATTCTCAATGGATTAGGCCTCTAATCTAAGGGGTTTACAATCTTCATTCCAGTTTGTTGCTACTTTTATCTTCAACCCTATCTACCTATTTTATGTTGTTTGTTATCCAAATCTAGCACCTGAGCTTAATGATGAAAGTTGTTGCTTAGTGACTAGTGGGCAACCAACAATTTCTATTTTTCTATAAGAGAGCCCTCTTTGATTCAAGGACCAACTTGGATCTAAATTAGGCTCAAAGATGTCTTGGCATGGTTTCTAAACAACCATAGATTATCTCAAGTTACACCACCTGAAGTAAAGGACGAATTCTTGGAAGCATGGGAAAAATTGGTGAGGAAATGGAATGGGTTTGATAGAAATTCCCTATCTCCACCCTGGGCAAAGGTTGCATACCACATCAAAAAATAATTCACCTGTGAAGGACACCATGAAGTTATCTTATGGTATCACCTAAATCTCTTGAACTAACTTCGACACCAAAGGTTAGTCAATGTCCCCTTCTTCCTCTAGAAATTCCTACAACAAATGGATCAAAGTGTTCGGAGGGCCAAGCGACCATGAGATTGGCTCTCTCATCATGGGATCATTAATATCCTTGTAATACATACACTATAATGATCAGGCCATGCATGGGGGGACATCGTGATTCTTCTCCCACTAGTCACAGAAACTGAAAGAACAATAAATGAAACACTTGAGGCTGAAACAACATGCATAAGACAACCTACAGGGAAGGTAGAGAGACACAAATATCGACCCATGAAGAAGAGAAAATATAGAACACTACCATAGATAAAAATTCCAGAGAAGAAAAAGACACGAACCTTGTCTAGATAAAAAGACCCTGTTGCAACACAAGAACTGGCAAGAAGAGGGGAATAGATAGAAGAAGCACCTTCTGTCACATAAGAAACAACATGAGGAGTGGAGCTATTAGAAGAAGAGATAGAAGAAGAAAACCCTGCTACAACACAAGAACCAAAAAGTATGGAAGAATAAATCCCTGTTGTAACAAAAGAACCAATAGGAATAGAAGAAGAAAACCCTTCTGCAACACAAGAACTAGTAGGTGAAGAAGAAAACCTTGTTGCAACACAAAAACTAACAAGTGAGGAAGAAAACCCTGTTGCAACACAAGAACCAACAAGTGAAAAAGAAGACCCTGTTATAACACAAGAACCAACGGGTGAGGGAGAAAACTCTGCTGCAACACAAGAGCTGATAGAGGGTGGGAAGGAAGAGCATGTTGCAACATTGAAGGCCATGAAGGCTCACACTACAACTTGCAAGAAAAGGATTCTCAAGCACAATAGGTAGCAACTCATTTAAGGTAACGTCTTAACATCATTGCACTCTGTCCTCAAGAAACACAATCTTAATTTAAAAAGAATGAATTAGAAACTGAAAAGAAAGGTTAAAAGGTTAAGGGACAATTTAAAAGGGGGTCAAATGAGTCTTGATTTACTCACCCAAGTGGATGACTCAGCCAACATAATATAATAAACTAGAGGAACGACCTGCTAAACCAACCCCAGAGGCAGAAAATGTTGGAAGAATAGTGGTACTCCCAGAAATAGTGGATGTTGAAACCCAAATTGAGGAGGTATTGACCCAAGACCAAGGAGACCAAATGAAGGTAGTAATGCATCTTGAGTGGATAAATGAGGAAACTCAAATTGAGGGGACCTTAACTGAGGATAGAGGAGATCAAACAGAGAATGAAAAACACCATGAACAGGTAGATGAGGAAACCCAGACAGAAGGACCCTGTATGAAGGATGTTGGAGTTCAAACATGGATTGAGGGTGATTTCTAGCTGAGGGCCAACCTAGCCAAATGGAAAGTATGGCTGAATATTATGAAAAAGAAAAAGTTTCTTTGGAAGAGTGTAGACAAACCATCTATAACCTAAGGTAGAGATGGGCTGAGCAATTAACAATCCATCGATGCAAATGGGAGTGATGGAAAAATGATGTAAATAGGGCCTCTAAGATTGAAGCCCAAATAAAAATTCTTAGGGGAGAAAAAGGTAAGGTGAGCTCCATTTTAGGATCCATCTTCAATTGTAGAGAGCTATCTCCTATCTATTCAGTGTTCCTAAATGATAGACACTTCATTTTCAAGTTTAGAGCAGTGGCACCATGCAGGCCCTACAAAGTAACCTCTGCAGATACCTTCTTGAAGGTATACTATGAGAGCAACAAAAAGGATAAGGACCTACTATGTGAACTCTACCACCATAACCTTCTCTTGGATTTTAACCCAATGTGGAATCCAACTTCCTTTGTTAGAGACATACAACTAAGGGCCTTCACATCATTTGTGAGCATCCATGCCCAATGGAAGAATTCCCTATATGTTTCCCAACATAATGAGAATTGTAGCCTTTGGATAAGAAGAGAATTTCCTGAGCCTAAGACTTTTCTTATCTCACACTATGCATGGGTTAATTCTCAGACACATGCACCCTTCATGACTAACAACATAGAAGAAGCCATCTGCAATTACATCCAACACACATAATATTTCATGCGAGGTGCCCATAAGGAAGCAGACAGAGATGGGAACAAGCCACAATGGATATGAGGTAGAGATATGTCTTAAATTATCACAATTTTACAGTGGCATTGGAATGGGTAAGCATATACATTCATTGTATGAAGACATGTGGAAATGAGTGGGTAGGGTTGAGATTTTGTTACCCTTTTATTTGGATACCTTCACCTGAATACCAACATGATTATCACTCGTGTGAAAGGATAAATAAGGTTGCTGGAAAATAATTGCAAAGAATGGAGGGTACTATTTATTATTTGAAAAAGGACATTCATACTTCATCCTCAACAATATTCATTCTAGTCCCTCCTATGTAGATCTAGGCCAATAAACCTAGTTGTATGAGGACATGCAACACTTTTGGTTGGGGGGAGATGATGGGAGTTTGAAACATCATCCTTTTCACACCTTTGCCTTGCAATTTTGTGCCACTTTACCCCATCCTTCTAGCCAAATTTTGAGTGTAATGGTATATATTGCCTCAGGTATGTGTCTTCACTACTTATGTCATTCTAAGTGGTTTTGCTAGTGTAATTAAGTGAAAGTTGACTTTTTATGCTCACTAAAGAAAGAGTCCAAAGACATCATTCTAGGAAAATATCACATCTACTGCAGAAGAGTTGTTGCAACACTAGGATGTTTCTATAACACTCCTCAGGTCATTGCTACGACACCATCTACCTTATCAGGATGTTGTTGCAACACATTGTCTAGATGCTACAACACATTTTCTAGTGTTGCAACATGATTTTTGGTTGCTACAACATGGTTTTTAGTGGTTGCAACACATTCCATATAGTTTATGCAACATAGTTTAGCATCGATGTTGCAACACCCGCTGCCACCACTGCTGGAGCTCTGTCGCCATGAGAATCTATGACCCCTTGTCTTGAAAGTTGTGATAAATATGATGAGGCGGTTTCCTTATTCAATGGTAAGTGCATCATCCTAGAAAGTACATATGAATAGTCGGTCTTCTATTTTGAATAGTTGGTGATAGATAGGTTTTGAAAAAGGAAAAACATGCAGCCATAGGATGTGTATCCAAGACTACTGAAGCAACCGCTTCAACATATCATTGCCAATTAATGAATATGTTGGGTCACATGAATAACCACTTCACCTATCTTGGTCGGACTATTGAAATGAGATTGAGAACAACCTAAGGATCATATATCCTCATGGTTGTCTTCAACTCTTTCTTGCTAAGAAAAGTGTGGTGTGAATTGTATAACAACTTAGCTCAATTTGAGTAAAGGGGGATTAATGATTGTGATATGAATTCTTCTTCTCTTATAATAAAATCAATGTTTTGGATCTTTTGCAATTCTTTTGTGTTAATGAATATCTGAAGTTCAATGTGTTATTGAAGAACTCCATCAGTGCCTCATCTGGAGAGTTAGGCCTCCCTCCTTATTCAGGTATTGTTGTACTATTTATTGTAGTATAGATTCAATTTATGTTGTGATTGATTCTCATATTTCTCATGTATTTGGTTATGGTTTCCATCTTGCTGCAACACTAAGAATACTCTATTTTAGTTAATTTCTATTATCTTTATCTGATCAATTTCATAATTTAATCTTATGTATTTCTAGCACTCAACAAAATTTTAGGATACTTTATGTAGTGCTCTTTTAATATTAATTGCAAGGATTAAAGGATGAGAGTATTTCTTGGCACAATCACCATTTAGAATCAGTAATCGATCGAGTGTGTTTTTTTTTCAATTAGATTAGATTCTTTCCATTTCAATTACATTCATATCGGAGTCACAACACCAAGTGCTTCCAGGACGAATGAATTATATTAATTGTTATTTCAATTACATTCAATCAGGGGTCACAATACTAAGTGCTTCCAGGATTAGCTGCGATAGTGTAGATTATTAAATATTTTGCTAGTTTGTTGTCCTTAGAATTGGTGACTTTGTCGAAAGATATCTTGAACCCTTCATCTAATCATTTCCTCTTGCTAAAACTTCATAGCTAGAACAATGTTTGACTGATTTTCCATAGCATATACAGTGCATGGAAACTCTCAAGTTCCATACGAATCTTGGATTGATAATTAAATTCACAGTGCTTCTAACTATCTTTCTCAGAAATTAGAAAGGTAATTAAAAATCCCAACAACAATGGTACACAAATTTGTATTTGATATGATATCGATGCCTTCCCTAATCATTGTCTAGAATCCTTTGTCCTTGAGCCATTGAGGATTGCTTCAAGACCCCAAAAATATTCTCCATGCAAGAATACGGAAAATTGGGAGGTTTTAGGCCTCAAATTAGGACAAGGAGGAAACAATAAATGAACAGGTGATCCTTGAGGCTTGACGGTCATAAAAACCTTAGGGAGACAACAACCTATGTTGTTCTGGTAGGAGGGATAACTCTGTTATTGCATAATTACTTGTACCTATTCCTTCCATTTTGCCTCGTTTTCTACTAATTCAAGTTGGTTGAAAAATTTTGGCATGGGTTTTAGGGAATTATAGTAGTAGTTTCCCGTAAACCCTGCTCAGGAGTGCGTAAATTTTATGAATTTTATTTTTTTTAGTCACTTTTTGAGGCATGTGTATATTTTTTGAGGCAGAAGTGTGTGTGTGTGTGTGTGTGTGTGTGTGTGATACCTTTTTGAGTAGGAAGTTTGTTTGAGTTGCTAAGGAGGAAGTGTAGATAGTCTATAGAGTGATCGATGTCATCATAATAGGTGTAGAAAGCATATGGTGGCCAAATCAAGGCATCCAAGACATGGAGGTGTCAAAATATTCTATAACAATTATTTCTTTTTGTAAGCCTGCATGCTCTAGTAGTTGATTAAATCCTTTTCTTTTCTTGAACAAATTCACCCCCATTTCATCGTGAAAGCTAGGAACTACTTGGAATGCCCCACATTCATGTCCTTCCATCTACTATTACTACTCTTGTAGGGTTTCCATCTCTATTATTCTTTCCTTAGTTTTGAATTTTCCTTCCTCAATATCCTCTTCCTTATAATCCTCAGGCTCAAATTGTGCCAACCTATTACTTAACTCTAACAACTTGTGAAGTTCCCTTTCTGGCTTTATTCATGTATTTTTCATTTTTAATGCTATATCCTATTGGCTGTGCTCACTCTCGTAGAGTTCCTACATGAAATTGTGTTACCCATTTGTGATGCATTGTCCTTGCTACTTATTTTTCTATTTCTTTTTCTCCTTCTGATTTATTTTTTTCTACTACAACTTTGAGTGTTAATATGATTTCCTCATCCTCTACACTACCTCTCATACTTCTACTACAACAAAAATGTAGCCTAATGTTTTTTCTAGTATTGTCAACCTCTCTCGTAGAGCCCATATTTTGTTATCTTTGGAATTTGTTTCTTTTTGAACGTCCGTATAGTTTTTCGTCATCATCTTATGTCCTAACTTCCCAAACTGTAAATTTTTGTCCCTTGAGGTATGTGCTTGTACATCATGCATTGTGTAATCTAATTATTGCATCCATATTCCAAGTTTATCTGAGACCTTTGGGACTATTATTGTTGTCTTCATAAATCCTAATACCTTTTCATAAAATAGTTGTGTGTGTACTCTATCTCCTAGCTCTTTTTCCTTTCCTTATGTGGTGAGTGTAGTATGCAAATTGACTTCTTGTTTGCTGGCTTGTTGTTGCATCTTCTATATCTATTTTTGTCTTTTCCATAGGAAATTCCATTAGTTTGGGCTTGGCTCTAAATTTGGTGTTCTTTGTTATAGAGATTGTATTATTGCTTCTAACTCTTTCCCCAAGTTTTGGTTATTTTTTGGATTGCTTTCTTGGTCATGTTCTTCTTTGTCATATGCTCCCTTGTCCTTTTATACAACCTTCCTTGCTTCCTCTACTTCTTTGGAAAAATCCTCTTCTTAATTACTCCTTTCCTTTTCTTTTTTCTTCTCTTCCTATATTTTCCTCTCCTCTTTCTTTCTACTTCTTCTTTCTTCTCTTCTCTCTTCTCTTCCTAACCTATATGCTAGTTTCAAGTCTATTACCTATTTGTGTAGATCAAATTGGGCCAATGTGACATAAAAATTACACTATATAAATGTCTCTAAAGTTTTGCATACATGATGAACAACACTAGTACACAAGTTAATAAATCCAATATAAACCTTTTATAAAAATTCATACTTTGGAATACAAAACTTGAAAACAAAAAACAAAAAACAAAAAACTAGAATTTGGTACAAATCACCATGTAGTCTTGTGGCCTACACATAATACTTCTTCAGGTAGAGCCCACTTATATGATCATGACAAGGATTTATTTGGCATTCAACCTCTAAAGCCTCTAGTTCAAGAATAAATACCAGTCAATGAGGCATATCTTCCCATGGTCCATCAACCATAGTAATGGATTCAAGGTAGCCTCATCTAAAGGAAATTCAACATCCAAGAAATCATGTGAATTGGGAGGATTGATGGTCCAAATGGGTGAAGTGAATTGATAATGTTCCATACAATGATGGATATTCTGATTAGAGATGAAAGAGTCTATCAATAAAGACTCACAAATACTAGGTCTCAAGGACATATTAACAGTGAGATCAGACTCAAGAGGAAAATCACAATATCTTCATCACTAAGCTCTTCCCTTGTAGGATTTTTCAAGTTTCCCTAAGTCTCTTCTAATGGCTCCCTCACATGAGAGTTAGTGTTATTTATCCCATGCCTTTGAAGTGGTGGTTCCACACTTTCTAGAGAAATAACTTAGGTCCTTCTACATCGACAGAGTGGTTGGTATGCCACTTTGAATCAATGATTCTAAAGAAACAAGAAAAATACAACCTAGGTCTATCTAACAAACAAACAAATAGAACTCAATGAAAAAATTCCTGAGAATGATCAATGGACAAGCCACTGTCCCAAAGTTCAATCTAGGGTGATCATGACCTACATTTGAAATAGTGAAGAGATAATTAAGAGGGCCTTCTGAATGATGATATGGGTTGATTAAGTCCCAAAACCAAATAATGAAAGTGCAAGAGACGGTTATGGTAATCTACCTGGAACAATCACCCAAGGTTCAAGTACCCTCATGGAGACTGGTGTTAGCACTCTGTAAATCTGTTCGACTGATAAATAGATGACAAAGGTAACTTTTTCAACCAACTTTGAGACCCGAAACTAGACTTTCGGATCTAGAGAGGGCTATCTCATAAGTGGCGTGGTCTCCGCGTGGGATATGACTTTGAAAACAATGGCTATATTTAAACACCTTTAATATGATGGGTTTTGGTTATATTGGTGCAGGAAAGTAAGACTTGGGATATGGGGTCGGTTTGAGGAAGATATGGGACAAATGAATTAGTGAATGAAATCGAGAGGATAAGTCTAGGCGAGCAACAACCTTCAGTGTAAAACCATGATGAGGTGGGAGAAAACACAGAAAATAAACTCAGGAGCGCAACTGCGGACGAGTTCAGAGTTAGCTTGAGAGGAAAACGTTTTGTCTAAGTGGTGCGAACAAGGGGCACTATACAACGAATCCGTAGGTTCAAAAATTCGTTCTGAAAATAGACAGTGTAAGATATGAAATAAAAGGTAACAGGAAACACATACACAAATAAAGATACAAAATACATTCGACTATCACAACTAGAATATTTTCATCAAGTCACAGGACCTTTGCATTAAATTTCGGTCAAAAACTTAGATTACATACAAGAGCAGTCATTTACTCAATTTGCCAACCAACCCTGTTTACATGAAATTGGTCCCCATATATAGAAAATTAATGTCACCCTTGGTTTCTAGGGTCAAACTATTCCCTCCTAGAATCATGGATCCCTTTTCTTTGAAAGAGAAGAATTAAACTTCAATGGATTCACTAAAAATAGAAAACCCATCTTTGCCAAATCATAATCGTAACCGAAATATTCTTTAAAGTCATTGATCACGATAAAAATTCAACCATATGGTTGTGATGAGTCATCATGTTCATTTTTAGACACTCTATCATCCCTGCATAGCAAGTCTGCTACGCAACAATAACCTACAACAAAAACGTAGCAGAATGCACAACAAACTGGTAAAATAGGCGTTAAAGATGACATTTCATCTCACTGATAAAACACTATTTTTAGAAACTGAGAGAGATTTTTTTATTTAATATCGTTATAAATAAAAACCTCTGTCGGTTTCTTTAAATTCATCTCCAGCTAGACAAAAGACGTGTCGCAAAAACATGTCTCGGACAGGAAATCACGAAAACTAAAAAATAGGGCTCAAAGATTCCTTTAAATCTCCCAATCCGTGACACATTTTACAAATTTGAGAGAGGCTTTTATTATTTGGTTTGTCCTAGAAAATAAAGTCTCGGGGATTATAAAAATTCCTCTCCAGTTGGTCAGAAATTGATCTTGAAGTTTCCCACTAAAGGAGTAATTTGCGCAGTGCGACTTGTAGCCTGTGCACAGGAAAATCCACTGCGCGACAACATCCTATGCACGACAGCCCACTGCATGACGAAATACACTGCGTGAAAACATCCTATGCATGACAACATCCTCTACGCGTCAACATTCTCTATGCGACAACATCCTCTGCGCGGTGCGCAGTGAATTTTGCAGTGCGTCGTGAATTTTGCAGCACGCAGTTGCAAATTGAAATGAGAATAAATAAATGAAGATTCCTTTTGAAACTGGCCCTTGGAGATGTTAGATGATGCCAAGAATAAAAACAACATGGGCGCTAATAGGCATGACTTTGCAAATTGTTGAGAAACCTCTAGCCTTAGCCATGAAAATCATGGTGCTAACAACTGGCTCCAATGGGGATGTTATCCTCCCTGTGAGGTAGCAAAGAACAGTAGACCAGGTGCCAATCCATTGGTATTCTCCCAAACTCAACTTTCCAACTGTAACTTGTAACCTGCATCCGCTGAAAACCCAAAACTGTATATTCTCCAAACTGAAATCTGAAACTAAGTTGAAAATGAAAACTGTAGATTGCTAAAAGAAATGCTCGTAGTACCGAGCTTATTCGCACTCCTACCTATGCTAACTGCTGAAAACGATGTCAATAAAGTGAAATCAAAATTCCAATGCAACCATGCAAACACTTTATCCACTTTTTTCCTTCTTTTCACATGCTTGCTCCAAATCCTGTTTACTGATAAGTCATTCAAAAATTTATCTATAAATTCAAATCTCAAAAAATTAAAAACATTGTGACTATTGGTCGCCTCCACCAAAACTGCAAATGGATCCTCTAAAACATGCACAAAACAACAACAATGTTTCACCCCTTCCACTGTATTCTCTTTTTTATGTGATTTAACATGTTGATTGCCACCAAGAGGCTGAAAAATTTGTTGAGATTGTTGGAAATAAAAATCTTATGAATTAGAAGATAATGCTGGCTGAAATGAAACCCTTTGTGGAAAACAATCCATATCTAACATCGATGTTGATTGACCATCATATTTATTTCCAAGATGGTAGTTGAGCACACGTTGCAAATCTGAACTGAAATAACCTTCCATGTAATCAACAACACAATCATAAAATGCATGAGAAGGTTGTTGGTCTTCCTCGTTGATAACAATTTGCTCAAGTAAAACAGTGTCATTGTGAATGCAGTCAGACTTCTCTACTTCCTCTGTTATCTCATGATTTACTTTCAACAATTCAAAGGAAGAAAAACATGATGGAAGATAGTTTTCATTTGCAGGTTCACTGCTTTCTTCATATTCAACATCATGCCTGGAGGATTTCTGATTTGAAACATTATAAACATTTTTCTTCAGCAATTCGAAAGAAGCAAAACACAATGGCAAGGTTCTTTCACCTAATTCAAAACCTTCTTCATTTTCTTCACTATTGTCATATGCACATTTTTCAATTTCTTTGGATTTATGAACACACTCACTTTTAGATTCATCTTTGACCAATTGCTGTAATTTTGCACTGATAAAACCTTCCATATAACAAGAAACAGGGTTATTAAACACATGAGAAGATTGCTGCAATTTCTTGTCAATTGTTTCCCATGAATCAATGTGATTTTGCATCAGCACACATTCCTCTGCCTCAGTGATGATCTTTAAATTTTCTTTCAATAATTTAAATGAAGCAAAGCATAAAGGTAAAGAATTTCCTTCAGCTGATTCAATACTTTCTTCATATTCTTCTTTATAACTGTGATATGTAGGCTGATTTCTCTCATTACACTGCTGAAAATGAACATTTTCTGATAGAGACCATGCAACTAGTTGTTCTAGGAAGTCAACATCATAATCATCATCATATTCATCATATAAAGACAAATCAAGAACATCTTCAATGTCATCTAACAAGAAAAAGCTTTGGACATTAACCGACTCTTCAACAAGTTGATTTGCAAATTCAATTTCTTGATTGTCTACAAATGAATATATAAAACAATCAGCCCCGTGCTTATCACGAGATGGATCAATATGTAAATCAACTTCTTGTTTATGCACAATCTCATGTTATTCAGCTTTCAACTTCTCATCCAAAATATGATTTTGTATCTCCTTACATGCTTGAATATTGTCTTCCACTTCCTGAGCATTGTTAAACATCTGCTGCAAAGACATAGACTTTCTCTCCATCAGAAGAAAAGATAATTCTTATTGAAAGGTTGTTACATAATGGAGCATGGCAACAACTTCAGGAGGTTGGAATTCTTTAGGAAGTTTATAATAAAGACTAGCAAATATCCTGCTGAAATTTGAGATGGTTTCATCTTTCATTCTTCTCATGGCATAAAAATTTGAAAGGAGTCGATCCCATGAATTTTTATCAACCCAAAACCTACGGAAAACTTCCTTCAGTTCATCCCATGAGCTAATCGACTGAGGCTACAAATGTCTGAACCATGCTTTGGCATCTCCTTGTAAGGACTGAGAAAAGGCCCTCATAGACACATCATCATGTTCAATCTCAAAAAGGTCTATGAAATGCTCAAATACCTGAATATGTTTTTCAGCTGATTGTCCATCAAGCTCTCCATCGAACCTAGGAAGATACTTATAATGTTTCAGAGGAAGATCATGAAGGATGGAAGGAAATTTAAGAGGACTGTATCTCTATTTAATCTTGGAGGGTGTAGGATTAAGAACAGAAGGTAGAAGCTCATATTTGGTTTCATTAAGCTCACAAGAATGATCATAAAAATCATATGGCTCAGAGGAAGGAGCTTGGTGAATATTGATTATACAGGAAGAAGGAGGTATACCTACTGTTTGCAATGAAGGATATACACGGGTAGATCTCTGGGCTTCATTTAAGTGAAGAAATATTCTTTTGAAAAACTCAGGAAAGGACAAGAAGATATTGATCAAACATAAAAGTACTTCTTGAACTAAACTTAAGCTCGAGTACCTTATTTTTCCATACTTCTCTTCCATATCTCTATCAACATGTCTCATTCTCCAGTGGAGTATTTGAATCACATTTGAAGCTTGAATGGAGTCGCCATGAAAACTTTAGCTATGGATTCTTTTTCCAGTGGAATCACCTTCAACTGATTCTCTGATGTGTGGAGTCGCCAGAGTAGAAATACAACCAATACTGCCTAGGGAAAGTTTCATTCAATTCCATCCCTGACAACGATGCCAAAATGTTAGCACTTCGTAAATCTATTCGGATGATAAACATACGACAAAGGTAACTTTTAAAACCGACTTTGAGATCTGAAACTAGCCTTTCGGATCTGGAAAGGGCTCCTTGTAAGTGGCACGGTCTCCACGCTGGATATGACTTTGAAAACAATGACTAAATTTAAACACCTTTAATATGATGGGTTCTAGTTATATTTGTGCTAGAAAGTAAGACTTGGGCTATGGGGTTGGTCTGAGGAAGAGATGGGACAAATGACTCAGTGACTAAACTTGAGAGGATAAGGCTAGGTGAGAAACAACCTTCAGTGTAAAACTGTGATGAGGTAGGAGAAAAGACAGGAAATGAACTCAGGAGCACCACTGTGGACGAATTTAGAGTTAGCTTGAGAGGAAAACGTTTTCTCTAAGTGGCGCAAACAAGGGGCGCTATATAGCGAATCTGCAGGTTCGAAAATTCGTTCCGAAAATAAATAGTATAAGATATGAAATAAAAGGTAATAGGAAACACATACGCAAAGAAAGAGACACAATACATCCTACTATCACAACTAGAATCTTTTCATCAAGTCACAGGACCTTTGCATTAAATTTCGGTCAAAAAATCAGATTACATACAATAGCAGTCGTTTACTCAATTTTCCAACCAACCCTGTTTACATGAAAAGGATCCCCATATATAGAAAAATAATGTCACCCTTGGCTGCTAGGGTCAAACTATTCCCTCCTAGAATCACGGATCCATTTTTTTTGAAAGAGAACAATAACTTCAATGGATTCACTAAAAGTAGAAAACCTGACTTTTCTAAATCATAATCGTAACCTAAATATTCTTTACAGTCATTGATCACGATAAAAATTTGACCATATAGTTGTGATGATTCATCATGTGCATTTCTGGACACCCTTTCATCCCTACACAACAAGTCTGCTACACAACAGTAACCTACAACAAAAACGCAACAAAATGCGCAACAAACTGGTAAAATATGTGTTAAAGATGACATCGTATATCACTGATAAAAAACTATTTTTAGAAACAGATAGAGGTTTTTGTAGCTAATATCGTTATAAAGAAAAAAATCTCCTGTTTTCTTGAAATTCATCTCCATATGGCCGGAATATGTGTCGCAAAAACATGTCTCGGACAGGAAATCATGAAAATTGAAAAATAGGGCTCAAATATTCCTTCGAATCTTCCAATCCATGACACATTTTACAAATCTAAGAGAGGTTTTTATTATTTGGTTTGTCCTAGACAAAAAATGCTCGAGGAGTTTAAAAATTCCTCTCTAGTTGGTCAGAAATTGATCTTGAAGTTGACCACTAAACCAGTAATTTGCGCAGTGCGACTTGTAGCCTGTGCACGGGAAAATCCACTGCGCGACATCATCTTATGCTCGACAACCCATTGCACGACGAAATACACTGCGCGAAAACAATAACATCCTCTGCGCGATGACATTCTCTACGTGACAACATCCTCTGTGCGACAACATCCTTTGCGCGATGCACAATGAATTTTGCAGTGCGCAGTTGCAAATTGAAATGGGAATAAATCAATGATATGATTCCTTTTGAAACTGGACCTTGGAGATGTTAGATGATGCCAGGCATAAAAATAACATGGGTGCTAATAGGCAGGACTTTGCAAATTGTTGACAAACCTCTAACCTTAGCCATGAAAATCATGGTGCTAACAACTGGCACCCTCCAAGGGAGTTGAAACTATGATTATGAACCTACCTTAGGTACCACAAGCACTTCCCACTCATAGTCACTTGTGATATTTGATAGGAAAGGACACTAAGGTTACAACTTCATAATTGGTGATTGGGAAGAAAAACCATTGGTCAGGACCACATGTGTGGGTAGGGAAACAAATCCCAAAATATCAAAGAGAATTAGTGTTTTCCACTTTGCTCCAAAACCTCGTACACATAGTAATATAAAAAACACTAAAACAAGTGAATAAGGGATATCATATCTACTTGTATTAGTGTGACCTCATGGTTAACACTTGAGTGAGAGGTGATTTCCCTACAAGCGCTTCTTGTTAATCATGGATTTTTTCACTCACTATTCAATTCTAGTTTGATTTCATGGTCTTGATGAGTTCACTCTCCAATCTTACACCAAGGCCCTACTACTAGACTACTCTTGGTTTTTATAAGAAGAAAAATTCTAGTTCATTTTAAATTAAGCGTTCATTTTTATGATGTTGATTATTTGGGGGAGCGATTGTGCAACTTATGATGTTTTCAAACTCTTGCAAAAGAAAACTTAATAACACTAAAAAAATTCATTTCTTTACTCTAATTCTTCAACGTACTTGGTTCTTAATATAAATCTTGACATCTTTGATAAAATCACATTGCAAATGAAAACATGACAATTTTTTTCTTTTTCGATATTATGATAATGCAAAACCCTAATTACCAAGCAATTCAAAGAAAAATGCAACTAATCAAGCATTGCTTCAAACATGCAAAAAGGAAAAAGAAAAAGAAATGAAATTAATTTATTTTTTTAATCTTTTTAGAATGAACTAAATGCATGAAAAAAAATATTAATTTATAGGAAAACCTTACTACAAGTAGACCCCAACCCTCAGAGTAACGGAAGTAGTGAAAAAATGAAGGGAAGAAGGGTAAAAAAAGGTGAAATTTCAAGACTCAGGACATGTATGCACTTTATGGTCTAGCAACAATGTATGTACACTCTTTTAGTGAAGGAAACAAGTATATGTATGCTTTTTTCCCAAGAGAAAGTTGCATATAGATTCAATTATGAGCAAAAAACTCCCCAAAAACCCTCAAATAGCCCTTGAAAATTAGTTTATTGTACTAGAATTGAAGGTAATCAAAGTGAAAACTTAATAGAGAACCCTAAAAAAAGTAGAAAATAAAGAAAGGAAACCCTATCGAGAAGAACTCAAGGATTTCTCCCTAGTGGAGTTGTTAGTTTTGTTGTGGATAAAACTAATCCTATATCTAGGGTGGACTATTAACAAATTGAATTGGAAAGCAATGCAATTCAATTCTTAAGGTATGCCTACAGTTACTTAATGTCACTACCAATTAGTTATAGAGAGGACCTACTTGGTCTTGATGCTCAGTTGGAGATGAACCCCTTGAGTTGACCTCACACCAATTGTCCTTTCTCATATCCATGATTATAGACCTACACACAAGGAAGCAAGTACCTTTCTCAAATTGATTGGAATAAACAATAAATAAGGGTAAAATATCTACCTTAATTAACTACCAAGAAAGTTAGAACCTTATCCAAACATTGAAAGAGACCAATCATTGACATTAAAAAAAAATTTGGGGGAGGGAAAGAAGATAGATCTCCATCATAATTATAATAAAATAATTGATGGGCATATGAAACAACATCCCTTTCACACCTTTACCTTTCCATTTTGTGCCATTTTTTCCCATCCTTCTAGCCTCATTTTGAGTAAAATGGTATATCTTGCCTCAAGTACATGTCTTCATAACTTAAGTCATTCTAAGTGTTTTTTCTAGTGTAATTAAGGGAAATATGACCTTTTATTCTCACTAATGAAAGAGTTCTAAGATATTGTTCTAGAAAAATATCACAGGTACTACAGAAGAGTTGCTGAAACACCAGGACGTTGCTACAACACCCCTTCAAGTCATTGTTGTGACACCATCAACTAGATTGGGTTATTGCTGCAACATGTTGTCAAGTTGCCGCAACACATTTTCTAGTGCCACAACACAATTTTACAAGACACAATGGAGATGAGGTAGAGATATGCCTTAAATTATCACAATTTGACAGTGGCATTGAAATGGGTAAGCATATACATTCACTGTATGAAGACATGTGGAAGTAAATGGGTAGGGTTGATATTTCATTACCCTTTGATTTGGATACCTTCACCTGAATACCAACAAGATTACGACTTGTGTGAAAAGAAGGAAGAAGGCTGTTGGAAAATAATTGCAGAGAAGGGAGGGTACTATTTAGCATTTGACAAAGGACATTCAGACTTCATCCTCAACAATATTCATTAGAGTTCATCCCATGTAGATCCAGGCTGATCAACCTATTTGCATGAGGACATGAAACACTTTTTTTGGGGGGGATATGCCGGGCATTTGAAACACCATCCTTTTCACACCTTTACCTTGACATTTTGTGCCACTTTTTCCCATCCTTCTAGCCTAATTTTGAGTATAATGGTATATATTGCATCAGATATGTGTCTTCACTACTTATGTCATTCTAAGTGGTTTTCTAGTGTAATTAAGGGAAAGTTGACTTTTAATGCTCACTAATGAAAGAGTTAAAATATATTGTTCTAAGAAAATATCACAGCTACTGTAGAATAATTGTTGCAAAACTAGGACGTTGTTATAACACCCCTCAGGTCATTGTTGTGACACCATCAACCTTATTGAGATGTTGCTGCAACATATTGTCCAGTTGTCGCAACACATTTTCTATTGCTGAAACATGGTTTTTAGTTCCTACAACATAGTTTTTAGTGGTTCCAACACATGCTATAAAATTTCTGCAACATAGGTTAGCATCGGTGCTGCATGTAATATTCCAGATATAAATTAGTATGCAGAACATAAATATTTAGCTAGAAATGGTAGAGAAACAATGATATAACCAGAGAAATACCAGAATAATACCAGAATAACACCAGAAATAAAAATTTGATTACTGATAGCAATATTCACTTGCCTCTTCGAGGGGGAAACCTCCAGTAGAGCAGAGCTCTATTACAATAATATCCAAGACAATATTTCTCATACCATCTACTTCTATTTATACTAAATCTATCTATTCAAAAGAACCATATAGAGGAAGATCCTTCTAGAAGAGGAAGCTTCTATTAGGTCTTCTTAGATTTGACTTATTATTCCTTATTGCTAGGCCTTATTAATATTGGCCTTTATTACATCGAATTATATTATTCTACCTACGTGAGGGGTTAGGGAGGTTAGGTCCCTAACATGCCCTCCCCCTTGAAGAAAAACCTTGTCCTCAAGGCTTCAGATGGGGGAATTGTTGTAGAATGGTGGTCGACTCCTAGGTGGCATCTTCTGGAGGGGTATCTTTCCATTGGACTAACACTTCCTGGATGTTGCACTGACGAAGAAAATGCTCTCGATGAGCCAAGAATGAGTGTGGCTCCAACCATTTGAAACCTTCTTCATCCAACTCAGGGAGACTAGTTTGAGTTTGGCACTTAGTTCCAATCACCTTCTTTAAGCAGGAAACAAGAAAAACAGGATGGAGCTTTGACTGACTGGGTAGAGCTAACTAATAGGCCACCCATTCCACACGCTTGAGCACTGTATAAGGACCATAAAATTTGGATTCAAGTTTTTGACAATGTTGAGCTTTGAGTGAAGTCTTCTTATAAGGTTATAGTCAAAGAAATACCTGGTCCCCTTCAATAAAATGACATTAAGAACGACCTTGATATGCTTGTTGCTTCATGTGATTATGAGCCATGACCAAATTGGATTTGAGGGCACGAAGAATAGCCTCGTGGATTGTAAGATTTGTGTCAACCTCCTGAACCTTCGAGACCCCTGGCATATAGGAGAGAACTGATGGAGGCTTTTGGCCATAGTCTGCTTCAAAAGGAGTCATGTGAGTAACTACATGGTAAGAGTTGTTGTACCATCATTCAGCTAGGGGTAACCATTGATCCCACCTATTTTTCTGCTCAGATGCAAAACACCTCAAATATATTTCCAAACACTTGTTGACAACTTCAGTCTAGCCATTCATTTGGGGGTGATAGGTAGTGTTGAGATGCAATTGGGTGCCCTGTAGCTTGAACAATTCTAACCAAAAATTGCTAGTTAAAGTGGGGTCTCTGTCAAAGACAATAGAATTAGGAATGCCATGAAGCTTGAAGATATTATCCATGAATATTTGAGCCACTGTGGTGACTTTGAATTGGTGTTGAAGAGCACACAAATGAGCATATTTGGAGAGACGATCGACGACCACCATGATGATTGACTTATTGCCTAATTTAGGTAAGCCTACAATGAATTCCATAGAAATATCTCACCAAATAGCAGGGGGAATTGGGAGTGGTTAGAGTGTTCCTGGAGCTTTGACAATTTCTCCCTTGTTGCATTGACATACCTCACATTCAACCACAAAGGTGCGGACATCCTATTTCATACCCTCCTAGAAAAAAGAAAGTTTGACCCGTTCATAGGTTTTGGTAAATCCTGAATGCCCGAATGTGGGTGAGGCATGAAGTTCATAAAGAACTATGGATTTAAGTTGGGATTTCTTGCATAAACACAAACGACCTTTGTAGTGAAGCTCTTCATTATTCCAAGAGTACCCTGGAGAGACTGAAGAATTGTGTTGCAATTGGTGGAGCAGGATATAAATTTTGGGGTCTTGCAACCATTCCTGACGAACAACTTGGAGCCAATCTGGTACGATGAAGGAGAGGGAGAAAAGGGACCCATCTTCTTCATATTTCCAGGAAAGAGCATCAACCATTACATTTTCCTTTCTCTTCTTGTAAATGATCTCATAATCACATCCAAAGAGCTTGGTCACCCATTTTTTCTATGCCGGGGATGAAATTCGTTGTTCCAGGAAATACTTGAGACTCTTATAATCAGTTTTGATTTGGAATCGTTGACCCAATAAATAAGGATGCTAGAGATCTACATCATGAAAAATAGATAACATTTCCTTTTCATAAATGTTTTGGCCCAAAGGTCGCTCTGAAATTTGTTTTCTAGTGAAGGCCAAGGGCTTGCCATATTGCATGAGGACTGCTCCAATTCCTTTCCCAGAAGCATCACATTCCAATACAAATGTATTTGTGAAGTCTAGGAGTGCTAGGACAGGGGTCGAGCACATAGCATCTATTAAGGCTAGGAAGGCATGATTCGTAGATGAAGTCCAAGTGAAAGTATTCTTTTTAAGGAGGGAAGTGAGAGGAGATGTAATCTTTCCATAATTTCAAACAAACTTCATATAATATCCCATTAAACCCAGAAAATGATGCAAGATCTTAAGAGTTTTAGGGCGAGGCCAATCTTGCATAGATTCAATTTTCTTAGGATCCACTCGGACACCATCCTTTCCAAAATATGACCCATGTATTCCATTTTTGAGGAACCAAAGGAACATTTAGATTGTTTGAGGAAATGTTGTTGCTTAGAGAGTAGATGGAGAATTTGATTCACATGAGAGAGATGGTATGACCAAGTTTACTATAGATGAGAATATCATCGAAGAAAACTAAGAAAATTTTTTGGAGAAAAGGACAAAAGACATGATTCATAAGACTTTGGAAAGTGGAAGGAGAATTACACAATCCAAAGGGCATTACCAAGAATTCATAAGGACCCTCATGAGTGAAAAATGCAGTCTTGGGGATGTCTTCTTCTTTCATATGGATCTGGTGGTAGCCAGAACGTAGATCTAATTTGGTGAAGTACTGAGCACCACTCAATTAATCCAAGAGGTCATCAATGAACTTTGATTGTGAGTTTGTTGAGGGCATGGAAATTAGGACACATGCACCGATTACCTTATCTCTTGAGTATCATGACCACAAGGGAAGAATAGGTGCTAGTACTGGGAAAAATAACATTGACTTCTAGTAATTCATAATTTTTTTTCTCAATTTCATTATTTTGGGCAAAGGGATGACGATAATGCCAAACATTGGGGGGAAGACTACCCATGATGAGACAGATGGAATGATCATGGACACCACGGGAAAGGGGAATTTCTTTGGGGGTGGTAAAAACAACTTGGTGGCGAGAGAGGATATATTGGAGGCCGGGATGCAAAAAAGGTGTCCCAACAACATGAATGGAGTGGGGTTGGGATACAATTCCTGAATGAACTTTTTTGAGGATATTTTCCATGTGATGGGAATTGATGATCTCAGGGGAGCCTACAGTGATGCCTTGGAACTTATACCATTGTCCCTCCTATTGGAATTTAATGGTTAAGTCCTTAAAATCCATGAGAATAGGGCCTAGAGTGCGTAACCATTTGACACCAAGAACAATGTCACAACCACCCATGTATATAGAAAACATATGGTATTTTAGGTGATACTGACCATTTTGGATTTGAACATTTTCACATCGTCCCCCACATTTCATGGAACCACCATTAGCAATCATGATTTGAAAATTATTGATGACACATATGTAACAATTGACTTCTTGGGAAATGTAACGATGAATAAAGTTATGGGTTCTAGCACTGTCCACAAGGATGTTGACTTTCCTATAATAAATTTGAGAGTTTGGGGAGCAGTGAATACAGTGAGGGCATTAAGTGAAATCACCATGTCAACTTCGGGTGGGTCATAGGGTGGGGTGAGGTCAGATAGCAGGGGTAGTTCCTCCACAGGTGAAATAACTACATCTTCTTTAGATAGATCCTCAGTCACAACCATAAAAATATTTTGTTCCTTACACTTTTTAATTGGAAAATATTTGTTGTCATAATTATAAAAAAGACCCTTGAGTTGATGTTCATCCATTTCAAACCTGGTTAATTTCTAGATCTTGAGGGGAATTGCAAGAGGAGACAAATTGGTGGGTTTAGGGAGAGGAGGAAAGGAGGGTTTGTGGGTCTAGAAGGAGACAATATGTTGGGATTCCTTGGCTCGTTGAGTAGCTTCCAACCAAGTATGGGGGCGTGCCATGAGAACATGGGCACAAATTTCATCTTTGAAGCCACTGATAAAGAATTCCATAAAGAAATCATATGACATGCCCTTCGTTCTGAAATTCAAGTGCTCAAATGTGGCAATAAAGTCTTCCACTATCTCAGACTACTTTAACTTGGTCAATCGGCCTAAATGGTGGGTGGCAGAGTCAAAGCGGTCATAAAGTTCAGCCACAAACTGTGTCCAAGAAACATACCCTTGGCGTGACTTTTTTCTCCATTTCCACCATTACCACCATTGCCATAGTTTCGGATCCAGATATAGGACACCATAACAAAGCTTGGATAAATCATTAGTAATTCCATGCAAAGAGAAATAATGTTCCATTTGGGTGACCTAGGTTGTAAGATATGAGCCATAAATTTTTTTCACCTAAATTCTAGGAGGGCGAAGGTCTCAGGAAAAGTGGGTAGTATGAGGGCCTTGGTAATGGGAAGAGTCATGGTCATCCTGATAAGATGGTTGTTCAGAAGAGGAAGGTATTTGGGAATGACCCAGGAAGTGTTCTTTGAGGTATTTGATGTAGGAACATTATTACTGGAGGTCTTTGATGTGGGGACATTGGTCCTTGAGGATCTCAATAGTTGAATTGATGGAGCTAATGTTGGCAGTGAGATGCTTGATGTCGTCCTTGTGCTGATGGTTGTTAGCAATCAAGGCATTGATTTCTTGGGATCATGTGGTATTCATTTGGACAAAGGAGTAATAAAATGGTATAGGGGAAACAAAAGGGGTCTGGAGGGGTGGGTGGGACCATGGAGAAAAAAGGGTGTCAAATGATAGGTACCAATGCGATGATGGTGAAAAGGGGGATCCAAAGGGATAGGATCCAAATAAGGGTTTCAGAGACGGGTTGGGTCCACAAAAGGAATTATGTTAAAAATGAGAGGTATCACTGGAATTGGGATGAAGAGAGGAACCCAGTGGGATAAGTCCCAAATAAGTGTGTCGGAGGGACCACTATACTCATTTTTTTTTTTCAATTTTACTTTTAAACTCTTGCGGAGTTATACTCCAGCTTGAATAATATTGTAGTGACAAAATGCCCAAATTCTTAATAGGAAGAAATGTTTAGTAATTTCGCAACCAGAATGAAGAAGGCACAATTGCGTGGGAATAGATCTTGTCTGGTCTATTTTGTGTTTCCATCCCCAGTGGTAGGATATTCAGGGTTTCTATAGACAAGGGTTTTCCCTGTGCTATATCTCTCTGATATACATGAGCGGTCCAACAATAGTACTCAACCCAATATCTCAGGTAATCAACTAAGGAGGCTAGACCATGCCCTTAGCCATACTGACCGACTACCTAGGTACTAGAGAGTATCTTCCCGAGTGCTATTCTCAATGGAACTATAACAGTCAGGCAACCGATCGGTTTATCTATGGAGGGCTTCAGGAAATATAGGTCGATCCGTATACATGTGTTGTCTGATGTGCTACTACTCGAGGGGGTACCAACAGGGGTTACAAGGGTGGCCAACAAATGTGAACTTGAGTACCACTTGTATTTCTTGTGTGTATGACTCCTTGACCACGGGTTTATGCATGTAATGATAGATCTATGTAGCTTTAAGACGTCGGAATATGTCTCTACCTTGAAAAATTTTAACCCACAATTTTCTGTCGAGGAAGGTGCTCTGATACCACTTGTAATATTCTATATATAAAATAGTATGCTGAACATAAATATTTATCTATAAATGGTAGAGAAGCAATGATATAACCAGAACAATACTCGAATAATACCAGAATAACACTAGAAAGATAACTTTGATTACTGATAGCAATGTTCACTTGCCTCTTTGAGGGGGCAACCTCCAGCAAAGCAAATCTCTATTACAATAATATCCAAGAAAATATTTCTCATACCCTCTACTTCTATTTATACTAAATCTATCTATCCAAAAGAACCATCTAGAGGAAGATCCTTCTAGAAGTGGAAGCTTCTATTAGGTCTTCTTACATTTGAATTATTCTTCCTTATTGCCATGGATTATTAATATTGGCCTTTATTACATGGAATTATATTATTCTACCTACGTTAGGGGTTAGGGAGGTTAGGTCCCTAACAATGCAACACCTGCTGCCACCACTGTTGGAGCTCTACCACCATGAGAAAGTACAACCCCTTGTCTTGAAAGTTGTGATAGATATGATGTGGTGGTTTCCTCATTCAATGGTAAGTGTATCATCCAAGAAAGTACAAATGGACAATTGGGCTGCTATTTTGAATAGTTGGTGATAGATAGGTTTTGAAAAAGGAAAAACACATAGCCAGATGCCATGGATCCAAGACTACTAAAGCAACAACTTCAACATATCATTTCCAGTTAATGAATATTGTGGGTCATGTGAATAACCACTTCACCTATCTTGGTCAGACTATTGAAATGAGATTGAGAATAGGGTGAGGATCGTAGATCCTCATGGATGTCTTCAACTCTTTCTTGATAAGAAAAGAGTGGTGTGAATTGTATAAGAACTTGGCTCAATTTGAGTAAATATGGATTAATGATTTTAATATGAATTCCTCTTCTTTGATAATAAAATCAATGTTTTGGATCTTTTGAAATTATTTGATGTTAATGAATATCTAAAGTTCAATGTGTAATTGAAGAACTCCACCAGTGCCTCATCTAGGGTGGTAGGGCCCCGTCTTTATTCAAGTAGTTTTGTAATATTTATTGTAGTATAGATTCAATCTATGTTGTGATTGATTCTCATATTGCTCATGTATTTGGTTATGGTTTCCATCTTGCTGCAACACTAAGAATACTCTATTTCAGTTAGATTCTATTATTTTTATCTGATTCATTTCATGGTTTAATCTTGTGTATTTCTAGCACTCAATAGAATTTCATGATACTTTATGCAATTCTCTTTTAATATTAATTGCAAGGATTAAAGGAGGAGAGTATTTCTTGGCATAGTCACCATTTAGAATCATTAATCGATCGAGCGTGTTTTCTGCAATTAGATTAGATTCTTGCTATTTCA
The DNA here is from genome assembly GCA_009831015.1 of Picea engelmannii. NCBI lineage: Eukaryota > Viridiplantae > Streptophyta > Pinopsida > Pinales > Pinaceae > Picea > Picea engelmannii. The sequence goes on along the minus strand of WSFP011345000.1, from coordinate 9,381 downwards.
ATTACATTCAGATCAGAGTCACAACACCAAGTGCTTCCAAGATGGCTAAATTAGATTAGTTGTTATTTTAATTACATTCAATTGGGGGTCACAACACTAATTGCTTCCAGGCTAAGCTGTGATAATGTAGACTGTTAAATCTTTTTCTAGATTGTTGTCCTTAGAATTAGTGACTTTGTTGAAAGATATCTTGAACCCTTCATCTGATCATTTGATATTTCTACAACTTCATAGCTAAAACAATGTTTGAATTGTTTTCCATACCATATACAGTGCATGAAAACTCTCAAGTTCCATACGAATCATGGATTGATAATTAAATGCACAATCTTTCTAATTGTCTTTTTGAGAAATTAGAAAGGTAATTAAAAATCCCATCAACAATGGTACACATATTTGTATCTGATATGCTATCGATTCCTTCCCTAATCATTGTCTAGATTCCTCTGTCCTTGGGCTAATGAGGATTTCTTCAAGACCCCAAAAATATTATCCATGCAAGAATGAGGAAAATTTGGAGGTTTTAGGCCTCAAATTATGACAGGGAGAAAATAATAAATGAACAAGGGATCCTTGAGGGTTGACAATCATAAAAACCTTAGGGAGAGGACAACCTCTGATTGTTATGGTAGGAGGGATAAATCTATTATTGCATCATTTCTTGTACCCATTCCTTCCATTATGCCTCATTTTCTACTAATTCAAGTTGGTTGAGACATTTTGGAATGGGTTTTAGGGAATTATAGACGGAGTTTCCCGTAAACCCCACTCATGAGTGCGTAATTTTTATGAATTTTATTTTTTTAGTTACTTTTTGAGGCATGTGCATCTTTTTTGAGGAAGAAGTGTGTGTGTGTGTGATCCATTTTTTAGTAGGAATTATATTTGGATTGCTAAGGAGGAAGTCTAGATAGTCTATAGAGTGATCAATGTCATCATAAGAGGTGTAGAAAGGATATGGTGGCCAAATCAAGGTGGTTAGAATATTGAGAGGGGGGGTGAATTAGTATTAGAAATTATACCACTTTTAACCACAATATAAACTTCAATCTTATCAGTAGTATATCATCAATGTATCATCTATGATTGCATTCAATATATCACGAGCATATAAACATAAGCCATATCAAATTAACAACATCACATCAAATACACAGTTCACCAGGATTTACGTGGAGACCCAAATGGGAGAAAACCACATAATGATTTCTTATATATATCAAATAATACATTTATTGGAAGCACCAACTTCCCAATTCTCTAGCTGCAACTAGAAGGAGGCTCCAACTTGAAGGAAGCTACAACTCCCTGAATTCTTTGGCTCCAACCAGACGAAGGCTACAACCCCTGATTCTCAGGTTCCAAATTGAAGGAAGCTCCAACTCCTTGTGTTCTCTGACACAAACCAGAAGGAGGCTACAACCCCCTTTCCTTACCCCATTCTTCCACCTTGAAATATAAATGTAGACCAGCTGTCACTACCACAATCACTGCTACTGTCACTGCCACTCTCACTATCACTGCCACTATCATTGCAACTATCAATGTCACATCAACCTGTTACTTGCCAACCTATCACTATTTCCATCCTGTCACTATCAACATGTCACTGTATCCAACCTATCACATCAACATGTCGCTATCAACTTGCAACTGTATCCAACCTATCACATCAACCTGTCACTATTAACCTATCACATGAACTTGTCAATGATCAACTTGTCTTTCTTGTCATTATCATCGATACTCAACAATATCCTCTCACATGTATCATACACTGGGGACACCTCTCAACTAGATGTACAACATCACCAACACATGCCTCTACCAAGAATGTACCAAGATCACCAATATACCATCACTAGATATGTGCCAAATCCATGTACCAAATCATGTACCAAACCATAAACCTGTACCATACCAAAATATCAACTGCATACCACAACAAGTGCATCAACCATGCACCAACACCTGTACAACATCAAGTGCATCAACCATGCACCGACACCTGTACCATGTACCTCAACCATCAACACCTGTACCATACCATGTGCCAACCATGCACATCAATCAACACCTATACCATACCATGTACCAACAATGTATATCAATCATATACCATATCACTCAATCATCCCATACACCATATACCATAGGATATACCAAGCAAGTACTATCAATGGTGTACCTCAATCAAGTAGCAACATCACCAAGAGATATATCTCATACATGTGTTGCCATATACCAAGTGTATTCCTCAACAATGTATCAATATCAATGACAACTATACACCATGTGCCAATGATTCAAGAGTATAACATGAATAAGCCTCAAGCATATAACATCATCACCATGTAACCAAACCAAATACCAAGATACCAATACAACCAAGATGTACTACTAATCAATGTACCATACCAATATCACCAAGATGTACCATGCATCAACAAGACATGCTTCTCAATCATGTACCATACCATCACCAAGCATAAGATATAATCACATAAGCATACCTCTAACATGTAGTTGACCTACTGTATTGTAGCACTGAATTGTAACTCTGTCACAACCTTCAACAACCTGGTACCAACATTTGTACTAGATTTGTCTTACCCTCACTGGACTAAGACTCCCTGTCACGTGGGGCCTCATGTGACATCCCTTAGGAAACCTACAGGGGTGCCTCGCATGACACTCTAAAGCTAACCCGTGAGGGCCTTCCAAATTAGGGTTACAGAAAAATCCTTGCACTCTACAACTCTGAAACTTTCACTCTTTCCTCACACTTTCACTGCTGCCTCAGAATTACCATAAGATTCTCTAATAGACCAAGCTATTAGACCATAAAATTCACAAGATAGATATTCAATGTAAGTATATGTGTATTTATGAGAGACTCCTTGAAGTGTATTTATACTTATTCTAGGTAACCTATTTCCTTATTCTTAGGGATTCTTGAATTTCTTGTTACAACCATTTTACCCATTCATTAATTTACTTGTAATTGCTTAGGGGTTTCTTTCCTATTCTTCATGGCTTCCAACTTCACAAGGCCGTATCTCCATAACCATGAGGAACCACGTGGCATACCACCTATCACCGAAAATGAATCGACAAGGACTATCCATCTACGAGTGCCTTACATGCATTTACACTATCCTTCATGTCCATATTCCTCAACCAACTTTGGGTCTCATAACCACACCTCTGGGGATTCATGTAGACTTCGTCAAATGCACCCATCACATCTGTTGAAATCAACCACTCCATCAATGACACATAACTAACCATCAATCTAAACCATATCTCTAGGGCTTTTGAACTTCTTCAAGGGTTGACATCAATCTCCAAGGGTTGAAATCAATGACAACCAACTGTCCAAACCAATTGTCTAACAAAGGCATCCAAGACATGGAGCTGTCAAAATATTCTATAACAATTATTTATTTTTGTAAGTCTACATGCTCTAGTAGTTGATTAAATCCTTTTCTTTTCTTGAACAACTTCACCCCCATTTCATCTTGAAAGCTAACAACTACTTGGAATACCCACATTTATGTCCTTCCATCTACTGTTACTATTCTTGTAGGGTTTCCATCTCTATTATTCTTGCCTTAGTTTTGAATTTTCCTTCCTCAAAATCCTCTTCCTTATAATCCTCAGGCTCAAATTATGCCAACCTCGTACTTAACTTTTGCAACTTATGAAGTCCCCTTTCCAGCTTTATTCATGTATTTTTCATTTTTACTGCTATATCCTACTGGTTGTGCTCATTCTCCTAGAGTTCCTACATGACATTGTTAAGTTACTTGACTTGTGTTACCCATTTGTGATGCATTCTCATTGCTACTTCTTTTTCCATTTATTTTGTTCCTTCTGATTGAATTTTTTCTACTACAACTTTGAGTGCTAATGGGATTGCCTCATCCTCTACACTACCTCTCAGACTTCTACTACAAGAAAAGTGTAGCAAAATATTTTTTTCTAGTATTGTCAACCTCTCTTGTAAAGCCCATATTTCCTTATCTTTGGAATTTGTTTCCTTTTTCACATCCTTATAGTTTTTGGTCATCATATTATGCCCTAACTTCCCAAACTATAAATTTTCCTCCCTTGAGGTATGTGATTGTGCCTCATGCACTGTGTAATATAATGATTGCATCAATATTCTAAGTTTATCTGAGACCTTTGGGACCGTTATTGTTGTCTTCATAATTCCTAATACCTTGTCATAGAAGAGTTGCATGTGTACTCTATCTTCTAGCTCTTTTTCCTTTCTTTAAGTGGTGAGTGTAGTATGCAAATTGACTTCTTGTTTGTTGGCTTGTTGTTGCATCTTCTATATATATTTTCTTCTTTTCTCTAGGAAATTCCATTAGTTTGGGTTTGACTCTAAATTTGGTGTTGTTTGTTATAGAGATTGTATTATTTCATCTAATTCTTTCCCCAAGTTTTGGTTATTTTCATGACTGCTTGCTAGCTCATGTTCTTCTTTGTCATATTTTCCCTTGTCCTTTTATACAACGTTTCTTTCTTCCTCTACTTCTTTGGCTCAATTCTCTTATTGATTACTCCTTTCCTTTCCTTTTTTCTTCTCTTCCTATATTTTCCTATCTTATTTCTTTCTACTTATTCTCTCTTCTCTTCCTAACCTATATGCTAGTTTCAAGTCTATTACCTATTTGTGCAGATCAAATTGGACCAACATGACATGAAAAGTCCACTATATAAATGTCTTTGAAGTCTTGTATACATGATGAAAAACACTAGTACAAAAGTTAATACATCTAATGCAAACCTTTGATAACAATTCATACTTTGGAATACAAAACTTGAAAGTACAATTTGGTACAAATCACCATGCAATCTTGTGGCCTAGACATAGTACTTCTTTAGGTAGAGCCCATTTATAGGTTGAAGTCAAGGATTTCTTTGGCATTCAACGTCTAAAGCCTCTAGTTCGAGAAGAAGTACGATTCAATGATGCATATCCTACCATGGTACATTAACCATACTAATGGATTCAAGGACAACCTCATCTAAAGGAAATTTAACATCCAAGAAATCATGTGAATTGGGAGGATTGATAGCCCAAATGGGTGAAGTGAATCGATCATATTCCATATAATGATGGAGATTCTTATTAGAGATGGAATAGTATATCGACAAAGACTTACACATACCAGGGCTTGAGGACCTATTAATAGTGAGATCAAACTCAAGAGGAAAAACATAGTATCTTAGGCCAATAGGGTGAAGCAAGGGCTCCCTTGCCCCCATTGGATAAATATCTTGATTGGTTTTTAGGCTAATGTACTAAGAAAGAAAACATGATTGTAAAGTCTCTTTCTTACAAGAAATTAAACATCGAGGATAATAGGCCATATAATTCACCTATGGTGGGGTAGGATCCACCCAATTTCTTGGAAAAAAAGGGGTAGCAAGGTCTAAAGTCAAATGAGCATGGTGATTATCTTATGGAAGGTGATCGATAGTGACAATGCTTCCATTGTGAAGAAAATGAAACACATGAAAGATCATAGACACAATGGAATTCACAACATATACACAATCATGACCAAGGAGCATATTGAAGTCTAAATTCCCAAAGATCCACTAGGTATTCTATCAAAAACCACTAGTTGACTAGTAGTTGACACAAGCTTGGGAGAACCCATAGCTTGCTAAGATGAGGAGGATAAAATTATTGAGGAGGTTCCTTCATCTACTATACAAAGATAAATGTTATATGAATAAAATTCAACCCTTATTTGGAAAGGTGCAAAATAAATAAGGTGAGGCTCAACAATATTATTACAATCAAAGGGAACCATCCTAGAACTTGGAGGGAGCATTCTTGAAGTGAGTGAAATTCCCCCTTGTCTAAAAGGTTCTGGACTAGTAGTTAAGAAAAAGTGGTCAATAGACACATCACCCTCCAAAATAGGAGTGGGTTGACTGAACATTGCATCAGCTTGACCATTGTGGACACATCACTCTTTAAAAAAAGAGTGGGATCAACCAAATACTACATAGGCTTGACAAATTCATCAACCAATGTTTGAATAGGTTGTTGGGAAATTGAAGGAAATTCATGGGCATAAGGTCCCTGAGACAAGAACCACAATATTTGGACCTTTGGAATAGAAGGGCATATATGAGTAAGGTGATCTCCCTTGAAAATTTTATAAGGGAACTTCAGATTGCATCCTATTCATCTATGTTTCTCACTAATATCAATGCCACCAACATGAATCGGATTGGGTAGTGGCTTTCCCCTAGCATGATTCATAGTGTCTAGTTGTTTGTTTCCAAAATGATTTGCAGTGACTAGTTTCCAATATCTAGTATGAGTTGTAGTGACTTGATTCTTTCTCTCAATGTGACTTGTAGTGGCTACTTGCTCTCCCCCAACATGACTCAAAGTGGTTGGTTTTCTATCTCTAGTATGACTTGCAATGACTTGATTCTTTCTCTTAGCATGACCTACAATGGCTAATTTCTTGTCTCCGACATGACTTATAATGTTTGGCGACTTTTCCTTTTGTCTTTGCTTCTTCTTTTTATTATTCCTTTTTCTATTCCTTATAGACTTCTATTTACTAGGAGATATACTTCCACCAAATGATGCAGAAGGAAGAGGAATACATTTTACTCATGAAGAAGGTAAAGGTTTAATATCAATTTGATGTGCTTGACATAAGGTGCTTATTTGAGAATTTTTCAGGAGGATTTGGAACATTGAGAGTGGACAACAACCAAACAGGTAGGCACACATTCAATACATGAATATTTAACATGGCCATCAAGGGGGCACCAACATTTCCATATAAAGGAAAGGAACAATAATCTAATACTCACAAAAGAATCACGTGGCACATAACCACTACCAGGCACAAAAAGAGTGTTTGCTTGGAACGTAGGGTTTTTGGGGAAGATTGGGACCTTCACAAATGGAGGAAGTCCTAAACTCATTATATTTTCCATTCCCATGAAGGGATTGCTTCCCATCAACAAGCCAAAAGTCGAAAAATCTCTACTTCCCACAAAAGGAGTAGATGTAGGGATATGCCCCCCTCTTGATGGGAAGGTAGGGAAATGGGTATATGAACTACCTATCTACATGTTAAAGCTATGGAATGCAAGTAGTGTATTGGCCATGACATGTAGCATCCCAATTGACATAATCTTGAAATAAAGGGCACTACAACCATATGAAACAGAGGGTTGTGTTTCCATACCTCTATTAGGATCCATTATAGAAGGTCCTAGACCTTTGCTTGATGCTCTATAAATAAGTGGGAAAATTCTTATGATAGGGATAATGGATATGGTAGTATTGAAACCTATACCATAAAAAACTATGTGGGGGTATGCGTGACCCATGATATTGAAGTACTAATGACATTGTCCATTGTGGACCACTGGTAAAAAGGATTTGCACTATGACTTTGATTGTTGGATGTTCAAGTATGAAAAAGGAGAGGAATCCGAGGTTTGGTGAGAGGAGTATTAAATTTTGATGAAGTTGTATCAATGATATCCTTAATCTTGATGAGATCATCATGTGGAGGGAAGAGATGGGATCCTCCTAGGAATCAATATATGACCATCTCAATCTTGTAAGAATACTTCAACCGATATTTTTTCCTCACTAAGCTATTCCCTTGTAGGTTTGTTCAAGTTTGTATGAGTCCCTTATACTATCCGCCTCACAAGATATTTAGTGTTATTTAGCCTATGCCTTTGAGGTGGCAGATCTACACTTTCTAGAGAAAGACCTCAGATCATTATAGACCAGCAAAGCAACCGGTCTGCCGCTTTGAATCAATGATTCTAAAGAAACAAGACAAATACAACACGAGGCCATCTAACAAACAAACAAAGAGAAATCAACAACAAAAGTCCGAAGAGAAACAAACAAACAAACAAACCACTTTCCCAAAACAAACAATGAAGAGGTCATTAAGAGGGCATTCTAAATGTTGATATGGGTTGATTGAGTCCTAATACCAAATAATGAAATTGCAAGAGATAGTTATGGTAACCTACTTGCAACAATCACCTAAGGTTCAAGTACCCTCGTTGAGACTAGCACCCTCCAAGGGAGATAAAATAGTGATTATATATCTACCTAGGGTAGCATAGGCACTTCCCACTCATAGTCACTTGTGAGATATCCTAGAAAAGGACACTAAGGTTACCACTTCACAATTGGTGATCGGGAAAAACAATCATGGGTCAAAACCACATGTGTTTTTAGGGAGACAAAGCCTAAAATCTCAAAGAGAATTGGTGTTTTCCACTTCACTCCAAAACCCAGTACACATTGTAATCCAAAAAATACTAAAACAATTGAAGAGGTAATATCATCTCTACTTGTATTAGTGTGACATTGTGCTTAAAAACTGTGAGAGAGGTGATTTCCCGACAAGTTATTCTTGCTAATCATGGATTTTTGCACTCACTATTCAATTCTAGTTTGATTTCATGGCCTTGGAGAGTTCATTGTCCAATATTACACCAAGGCCCTACTACTAAACTATTGTTGGTTTTTATAAAAATAAAAAGTCTAGTTGATTTTAAATTAAGCATTTGTTTAATATGATGTTGATTATTTTGGGGAGAGATAGTGCAACTTATGATGTTTTTAGACTCTTGCAAATGAAAACTTAAGAACACTGAAAAAAATCATCTCTTTACTTTAATTCTTCAATGTACTTGGTTTTCAATACAAAACATGAGTAAATTTGATAAAACCATAATGAAAATGAAAACATGACAATATTTTTTATTTTTCAAGACTATAATAATGGAACCCTTATTATCAATCAATTCAAAGAAAAATGCAACTAATCAAGCATTTCTTCAAACATGCAAAAAGGAAAAAGAAAAATAAATGAAAGAAATGTTTTCTTTTTCTTTTCCAAATGACCTAAATGCAAAAAACAAAATTCATAGGAAAACTTTACTACAAGTAGATCCCAACCCTCAAAGTAACAAAAGTAGTGAAAAAAGGAAGGGAAGTACATTAAGTCCTTTTTCCTACACAACTCCCAATTTCCTAGCGCATTAACTCCTTTAATGCATCTATCATTCAATGCTTATTATTTTAGGTGCATTATCTCTCCCTTTGGAGCATATATACTTCCCTCATGTGTCTTTCCTCCCCTACTTAACACTTCCTTTAACTTATGCACATCTACTCTTAAGCATAGAAAATGAATCCTTCCTCTTAACTCCCCTTTTCCTCAGTTATCTTTATTTGACAAGTGTATTCACATGGGTTATCACTCTCATCTCAACAGTTACACATGAGTGCATGGCTATTCCACTCTACTCCAATCTTTAATGTTCCTTGCACGAGGGAAACTATTATTG